>PITA01031263.1:0-15458 GCA_004023965.1 Spilogale gracilis
CATAGACACAGGAAGACTACCTTGGTAGCTGTAAAGGCAAAATGCAAAAGCAGGCTTTTGAAAAAGCAGAGTTTTGCATGCGTAGAAAAGCTTCCAAGGCTATCATGGTAGGCGCCTTGAAGCCGGCCCTCAGTGATCCGCCCCCTCCCAATGGTCACCCCACCTCCAGCGATGGTTGGACTTCCTGACTTGCTTCTAATGAACAGAATATGGCCCAAGAGATGGGATGTGACTTCTGAAGTTCGGTCATAAAAAGACTGTGGCTTTTCTGTTGGCTTCAGTCTCTCAGGTGGTTCGCTCCAGAGAGAGCCACATCCCGACACAGCCCAGAGAGAGAGGGGTCTGCGGGGTGAGAAGGCCACGGGGAGTCTCCGTCTGGCCACGAGAGCCTGAGGTTGTCAGCCTGGGTCCTGTCGGGAATTGCGAACAGCCTACAGTCATGAAAACGAGCTTGGAAGCAGAGCCTCCCCTGGTCGAGTCTTGAGATCACGGCTCCGGCCACAGCATGATGACTACACCCTGGCAGAGACCTGGTCCGAGATGCCCAGTGAGGCTAAAGCCTGATTCCTGAACCCCCAAAACTGTGAGACAGTGAAGGCATTTTGTATGAAGTGGCCAGGTTTTAATGGCAATTTGTTACGCAAAAATAGAAGACTATACAGATACGCAATTACCTGCGGAATAGTGCTTATCCTCGGAGGGCGAGATGGAGGCTTGGGGGTGATGACCCGGCACTGGCTTGGCCGCTCTGTGTAACTTGGGGAAATTACTCACCTTCTTCTGCCTCAGTTTTATCATCTATGAAATGGGGGTGATAATCGAATGTTGCTACTATTAACGAAGTGTTGCTCTGGGGAGCATTTAGGATAATGTGTGCCTTTTGGAAGGGCTAACTGTCACTATCTATCAATCCGTATGTTTGATATATGGATCTTTTATATCCTCAGGACCTTTAGGTCTGTTTTCTACCATATAATTACATTATTTTCATACGAAAACTTCAAAGTGGGATGCGTGAGTGGTGTTAGTGCATCTTTCCTGGGCCGAATCTCCCGAGTGGGAAGTGGGAACGTTCCGATGGACAATGTGTCTTTAAAAGTGATACGATGCCATTATTTTATTTTATAGAGGAGATGTTACACTTTTCAAAATGCTTTTACTTAAATGACCTCACAGCAGTCCTCTAGGGAGGTAGATAATGTGGATATCACGATTGCCTTCCTTTCACAGCCCAGGGGAGTCATGGGTGAAGTGGAGACTAGAGATTCTTGCAAAACCAAGATCTCTTTAACCGTGCCCAGCGCAGACAGGTGGAAAACTGCTTTTACAGAATGTCCGGAACTGACTCCAATGTGTTCGGAGTACATGTAATAGACCCCTTACTGAAAACACCTCACCCTACCACCCAGGGCTTTAGAGTCCAGCAAGACCCATTTCTCATTAAAACCGTCATGGCATTGCCCTAACATTCCTTTATGACTCGGGAGGCACTTGGACAGCAGTGCAAGAAAACGGTCGCTGGGATGCTCCCTACAAGCAGGTCTCTGTTATATGGGATTGGGGATCACAGCCACACCCACATGGGACACCTCTGGATGGGCTCATTCACCCATACGTCCTGCTCTGTAAACTGCTTTGTCCCTTGAGGTGCCTCCATGGGAGGAACCTGAGAAAGTCATCTAAAATAAAAATTTCCGGTTCCGTCCCTTGAAAAGCAATACCTTTGGGAGGAGCCTGGGAGTCTGCGGTTGAACAAAATCCCTACACCCATCAGGAGGGGTGGTTAGTTCGAGATAAATATATACCTTGGAGAACCCTGCAGGTTCGCCGTGGAAAAGAAGGAAGCCTTTTAATTTATACTGATATTAAACAGTCTCCAGTATGTATTATGCAGAGAAAAAAGTAAGATGAATTATCGTTTATATGGTATGCTATGTTCATATTAAAATCGTATATGGAGACACACATGCACGGGTGACTGTGTATATAGAGCCTGTACCTCTGAGGCGGGAGGTGAGGGTCGGGAGTCGGGGGCTGGGGAGAGGCTTGCCTTCTGTTGTATGTCCTTTTGTAGCTTTTGCATCTTTTTAAACAGTAAGTATTACCCACTCAAAATATTTTTCTTTGGTTGATGATGTGTCAGTGTTGGTTCGTTGGCTGTAAGAAATGTTCACACTGGCCTGGGGTATCGGTGGGGAGGTTGTGCGTGTGTTTGAGGGAGGGGGTGTGTGAGAACTCTCCGGTATTTTCTTTTCTAAAGACTTTATTTTTTATTATTTGTTAAAGATTTTATTTATTGGGAGAGAGAGCACACAAGTAGAGGAAGGGGCAGAGGGAGAGGGAGAAGCAGATTCGTTGCTTAGCAGGGAGCCCGATGCGGGGCTCGATCCCAGGACCCCGGGATCATGACCTGAGCCAAGGGCAGACGCTTCACCGATGCAGCCACCCAGGTGCCCCTAAGGACTTTATTTTTGAAGTCATCTGTGTGCCCAGTGTGAGGCTCGAACTCACAACCCCGAGACTGAGAATCATGTGCTCTACCAACTGAGCCAGCCAAGCGCCCCCGGCTCCTTGTACTTTCTTGCTAAACTTTGCTGCAGACCTAAAATTACTCAAAGGAATAGTCTATGAATTAAAAAAAATTTTTTTGAACTGCTAGGCATCGTAAGCCCATATAGGAATGATTGTGAAGCTGGGCTGATTGATTGACAGGCTGTCGAAGGAACAGCTCCTGGGATTCTGAAGGGAAGCCCGGGCTGGGAACCGCGAGGCTGGGTGAGGTCCAGGGCCCCTCCAGGGAGGGCTCCAGCCGAACTGAATAGTAGAAGGTACGTCTGCAAAAGCAGATCCCATGTAGGGGGGAGAGGACCCAGAAGGCCTGGTTGACAGTTTTGGGGTGTGTCTAGCGGGCATTCAGGGGACGGTTGTCCTATTGCTTTCTGGTAACCACGAGCTGGATGGACGGCGGCAGGAGAGGTGGGGGTGCTGGGGAGGAGCCACGGTCTTGGTCCCGGAGGAGGCGGACGGTTCACTGTGAGCTCATTCCAAGAGCACTGGGAAGACCAGAGAAGAAGAGAGAGTCTGAAGGGGCCTCTCTAGCATGCTCGATGGAGCCGTGTGAGATGTTGGACTTCTGGAGCTCCAGCGAGGGCCATTTCATATGGCCCCACCTCCTAGAGTTGACAGCGTGGTGGCAGAGGGGACCCTGGGAGTAGGGAGGGACAGGGTGATGGGGGGACTCAAAGTCTCAGAGGCTGGGTCACCGTTATTCAACGTAGAGGAATGAGATGTTTGAGGGGCAGCCGAATGTGCAGTGTCATGGAGTTTTAGAGCAAATGCTTTTGCTTATGGTTTCTTGGAGACATCTCGCATTTTTACATATTTAAGCCTTTGCCTGGACCTTCCCGTCCACCTAGGAAATGCGTTATTAAAAAAAAACAACAAAAAAAACCCCCAAAGATCCAGATGGAAGTCTGGTGAGACAGAGAAAGGAAGGTCCCCGGAGGAGGGTTTATGCGCTCGTGGTGGTGGGGAGCGCTTCTTCGGGGCTTGAAAGGGAGAGAGAAGCGTTTACATGGGATAGGGTTGGGAACGGGTCTTTGGACAGAGTTGCTCCCTTAAGAATGTGCCATTTCAGGAGGTTGAAAGGGGACCCAAGATGGAGGTGGTGAGGGTTCCCGGCCAGGGAGACCACAGCTGGATTGGGAAGGAGGGGAAGGAGGGGCTTCTGGACGGAGCAGATCTGGTGCAAGAAGGGAGTTAAACGTAGTCTCCTCGAGACAGTCCCCCACCCCCGCTGGACTGGCCTCGTCCACAGACATTTCCTTGAAGAGTCTTGGGGCCGCGGAAGTCATCCCTCTCGTGCCTCTGGGCAGGTCCACCTGTGGGAAAGCAGGTGTTTTCCCGGCCTCAGAAGCCCCACCTTCATCCAGCAGCGTTGGCTTCATAGATTGAGGCAGACCTCTGTCTCCCGTGCCAGCCAACCCAGCAGGGGTGTGAAGATCCTGGTCAGGACACCCCGAGTCTTCCCACTCCACGCGGCCCAGCTCGACGGCTTTGGATTTTCCAGGAAACACTGTACTTTGGATTCACGCCCCATGAGCTCCAGCGACTCAGGGCGGGGGCTCCCCTGTGCATTCATCAGCTTCCTCACCGGCCTGGAGAAGGTGGTGGCAGGGGGCGTTGTTTTTCCAAACAGTTCAGGCCTTGCTGGGCACGAGTAGGGCAGGGACTAGGAACCGTCAATGAATGGGAAGTCCAGAAGAGGCTGGTGAACGCCTTTTTTTTTGACAAAGTGGCTACTTTGTTGGAGCACCTACAGGCAGGGAAGCGTCTGACTCTTGATTTTGGCTCAGGCCATGATCTTGGGGTCGTGGCTCAATCCCCGCGTCAGGCTCCGCGCTCAGTGTGGAGCCTGCTTGGAATCCTCTCTCTCTCCCTCTCCTCTGCCCTCCCCTCCTTCCCATCTGTACTCACTCTCTCCTCTGTTAAAAAAAAAAAAGGAAACCACTTCATTGCACTGTGATTGATATAAAACACAGTACATACGCACTTACATACATTTTTATATACACATTTAATGCATTTAACTCAGTGGGTTTGGGGATAAGTGTATGCCTGTGAAATCATCACCACCATTAAGACCATACACGTATCCGTCAGCCCCCCAAGGTTTCCATTATTATTATTAGCGGCGGTAGTAGTAATGACAAGGTATAAACCCTAGCCTCGTGCAGAATCGGAAGTACGTGATGTGTATTGTTGGCTTACAGCACGCTGCTGTGCCGCGTTTCCAGAACTCATCTATGTTACATCCCTGAATTCATGCCCTTCGACCATCCCCTCCCCGTCTGTCTTTCCCCCTCCCGTCCAATCACTGTTCTACTCTCTGCTTCTAAGTCAAATGACTGACTATTTCAGACCCAGAAGGACGCCTACGTGGGTGTCTATGTGACGCCATGGCATATGCGCCCTTCTGGGTCTGGCTTAGGTCACTTAGCACGACGCCCCCCGGGCCCATCCGTTTTATGGCAGGTGACAGAATGTCCTTCCTTTGTAAGGCTAAATACTGTTCCATTATTGAAACACAGACACTACATTTTCTTTATCCGTGGAGGTTGTGCCGCATCTGGACTATTGCGAGGGGGCTGCAGGGACCCGGGGAGACCATGCTGCACACCACTTCATGATGTAGACAGACCCCATGAGATGGGGGTGCAGGTCTCCCTCCCCTTGCTTAGCCTCCTCCCTCTTCCTTCTCTGCCGTGGTCCTCTTGCCTTTCCCCGCAGCGTTGTCCTCTCATGACGGTTCCTTCTCCACCTTGGAGGAGGGCTGCCCACTGCTTTTTCTAGCATTTCTCAGCTCTTTCTCCTAGCAGTTCTTTTTGTCCTCTCAAATGATTAACTTTTGCTTATTTACTTAAATTCCGGCATAGTTAGGGGGCAGCGTCGTGCTAGTTTCAGGTGTGCACATAGTGACTTAAGACGTCCACACACCACCCGGTGCTCATCAGGACAAGTGCGTGCCTTCTTCCCCATCAGCTGTTTCCCCCTCCCGCCCCCACCTCCCCTCCGCTCACCAGCAGTGTGTTCTCTAGAGTTAAGTGTCTGTTTCTGGATTGTCTCTTTTTTCCATGGCTTGCTTGTTTTCTTTCTTAAATTCCACATACGAGCGAAATCAAATGGTGTCTGTCTTTCTCTGACCGACTTATTTCGCTTTGCATCATCCTCTCTAGCTCCATCCGTGTCGGGGCAAATGGCCAAGTTTCATTCTTTTCTGTGGCTGAGTAATATTCCATTGTGTACGGGGACCACACAATCTTTGTCCATTCGTCGGTCGATGGACACTTGGGCTGCTTCAGAGTCTTGGCTATAAATAACGCTGCTACAAACATCGGGATGCATGGATCCCTTTGAATGTGTTTTTGTATTTTGCGGTAAATACCTAGTAGTGCAATTACTGGATCACAGGGTAGTTCTATCTGTAGCTTTTTGAGGACCCTCAGAGTGGGTTCACCTCCTTGCATTGGTCAGCTTTCTCGCCGGCCTGCAGAAGGTGATGGTAGGGCCTGTTGTCTTTTTCCCACAGTGGCTGCACCACTTTGCATGACCACCAACACCGTAGGTGGCTTCCCCTTTCTCCACATCCTCGCCAACACTGTTGTTTCTTGCGTTGTTGATTTCAGCCATTCTGATAGGTACAAGGTGGGATCTATTGTGGTTTTGATTTGCCTTTCCCTGATGATGAGTGATGTTGAGCGTCTTTTCATGTGTCTCTTGGCCCTCTGGATGTCTTCTTTGGAGAAGTGTTGGTTTGTGTCTTCTGCCCATTTATTAGTTGGATTCTTTGGTTTTTGGGGTGTTGAGTTTTGTAAGTTCTTTAGGTATTTTGGATACGAGCCCTTTATTGGCTCTGTCATGTGCACATGTCCCCTCCCATCCTGTAGGCTGCCCTGTGGTTTTGTCGCTTGTTTCCTTCGCTGTGTAGAAGCTCCAAGCCCAGGGGTTCCTCCACCTCCTCCTCGTGCAGGCCTGTGTGTTTCTGCGGAGAGGAGCGTCCGCGACACAACCAGATCTTTCTAATATTAACACCTTCTCATGGCACAACGTCTAGGTGCAATTTTACTAATATGTCCCTCTTTTTATATGTTTAACAAAAAAAATCATGGTAAAATATACATGGCCTAAAACTTACCATTTTGATAATTTTTACACGTGCAGTTTGGCGGCATTGAGCGCTTCACACCGTCGTGCCGACGTCACAGCCGTCCGTCGCCAGAATGTTCTCACCTGCCCACGCGGAAACTCCTCATTATGACCCTAGCCGTGAAACATTCATCAGCCTACTTTAAGCTTACTACAGAGAATCAGTGTGGTTTTAAAACTACAAACCTTGTTTTTATTTAGATAGTCAAAGGCTGGAGTTTTTCTTTTAATTTTTTTTTAAGATTTTTTATTTATTTGACAGAGAGAAACACAGCCAGAGAGGAACACAAGCAGGGGGAGTGAGAGAGGGAGAAGCAGGCTTCCCGCCGAGCAGGAAGCCCGATGTGGGACTCGATTCCGGGTCTCCGGGATCATGACCCGAGCCGAAGGCAGTTGCTCAACCAACTGAGCCACCCAGGTGCCCAAAGGCTGGAGATTTTTAAGAAGTGTAGAAGTGTAGCTCCTAAAAATCAGCCTGGACTCAGGTGTGGAACCCAGAGAAGAACAAGCTAACACTTTAGAAGAGAACCCAAAGATGGGAAGGAAGATTAACCATGCAAATATAGGAGATGCAAATAACTGGGGGGGGGGCAAATGCTAGGAAGCATGTTAACGGGGAGAACGCTGAAATACAGCGTGTTAAAATGAGGTGAAAACACTTGGAATACCCTAAAAATGCTGCCTGATGGAGAACCTTGATTTTGACTCTGTTCCAAGTGCTTTAGGTACGAGCCGCTCACAATGTCACGTGTAAGCAGCAGGCACATCTAATGGGAGCATATCTGACCCCCAGACTTGCGGAATGTGCTATCTGGGAGCGAAGAAGAATGGCTAACTGTATCTAAATGACATGTAGGAATAAACACGTGCGTTACTGTTTTATGACTATTAGGATTCGCTAGACAGCATATGTGACTGGCTCTGGCTTCGTGTTAATTAAATATCCAAGACTAACGGTAGTTACCAGGAAGCTTTTAAGACCCATGCATTATTAGTAGCAGTATTTCGGATCTTCTCTTGTATGAGCTTGTATATCTGTGTGTTATTGTCATAAAAGTTTGATCTCAAGAGCTCAGTGTTCATTGATGTGCCTCGAGGAGCGTGTGGCACTCAGATCCCAGCAGCCCACTCCAAAGACGAGACACAAATGAATGAAAACCTCCAATCTATACTTGCCATCGAGGGAGAAAAACCACCTCAAATTTCACTCAAACATTCATGAGATCTTCGGGACCGAGTAAGTGGTGGAAGGGGTGGGATTTTTGGATTTACGGCCTAAATGTCTTGCCCTCTGCTTAGTAAGGTAGGAACCGCCAAGGAGCTTGCCCTAAGAGAGTGAGCGAGCCGGGCCTTGCAGGTTCTCGGTGGAACGTGGCCATATATTAAGTTGGGAAACCAGAGTGACGTCCCTTCCAGGGCCACCCAATTAGTCCTTCGTTAATGGTTAGAATATCATCCAAACCCACTTTCAAGGTCATCCGTCAAACTTAGGAGCTTCTCAAAATAGGGAAGTCTTGCACGGTTTGCCGCCCAGGACGGAAGGAACGCAGACACACATCCCGGTGTGGTGCTCATGGAGTTGCGCTCTGCTAAGATCACGGCCACGGGCGGGCCTTGTGCAGGTTGGGTCGTTAGGAAGCGGATGCCCCCACGTGAGAGGAAGGGACCCAACCCCAACTTCTTGGTAAGACCTCTGAGAATCCTCCTGGCTTCTCACATTTAAGTACAATTCAGTGGCTACCGCGGAGCCGACACACCAGTCAGTCGTCCCGAGCGGGGAGGTTGGCCCGCATGTTGGACGACAGCCCCTGATGGCAGCGGTCACATGTAGGTGCTGGGAGGAGAAGAGCCAGAGGCGGCCTGGCTGCAGTATAGGGGAATATATGTCCGTGTTTCATAGTAGAAACCCCCCTTTTGTCGCTTTGCACCCCACGCTGAGTGGCTTACCCGACAGAAATTCAGTCTCAGGGTTCTGGAGGTACGACGGCGGAAATCAAAGTGTCAGCAGTGCTGGTCCCTTCTGAGGGCTGGGAGGGAAAACCCATTCCAGACCTCTGTCCTTGGGGTGTGGGTCTGTCTTCTCCTGCGTCTCTTCCCACTGTCTTCCCTCTATGTGTATCTCTGTGTTCAAATCTCCCCCTTTTATAAGGACCCCAGTCATATTGGACAGGGGCCCGCCCTCCTGATTACCTCCATAGAGACCCCTGTCTTCTAATCAGGTCACATTCTGAGATGTGACATTTTGTCGGCAGACAGAATGCAGCCTCCACGACTTCCCACAGCGGCCGAAGCCGAGTTTGTCTGCATTTGCATCTCGACAGCCCCAGAGTACGTGGCTCGGGTGGGTCTGCCGGCCCAGGGACATAACCAGGGGCCGCTGCTCCGTGCTTGGTGTTGTGTGCTCGGTGCCTCGGGGCGCTGCAGTGGCTGCTGCCTCCCCAGCCCTCATTTCTGTAGTCCTCGCATGAAGAGAAGGGGGAAGGCCCAGTGAAGGGGGCCATAAAGAGGCACTTCCCTGGCGAGTGTCTGCCTTCTCATTCAGGGACTACCTCTCCCTGGCCAGACTGTTCCCGGGGTTGGGACGTCGAATGTTTTTAGCTGTGTACAGCTTCATCTTGAACAAAAGATAAAGGATGGAGGGGGTGTGGATAAACATCGGACAGATGGCAGTGGAACTACTTTAAGAGCTGAGACTGGATGGGCCAAAGCCAGGATTAAGGCCGAGGCCCGTAGGCGGGTGCGATAGAACTGTCTGGGCTGAGGAGGGCTTGGTTTATGGCAGGAAACGGGCCCGAAGCCCAGAGAGAGGACGCGCGGCCTTCCCTTGGTGGACGGAGGGGTTCAGACAGTCAACTCGCCCCTCTGTGCCTGCTGGTCTCCTCAGCGAATGCTTAGCCCTGGGCGCCGTGGCCGTGGCTAGCCTGGCCGTGGTCAGTGGGAGTCCACGCTGACGGGCCCACGCGTGGCCTCCGCCGCTCCATTCCTGCGCCCTCCGTGCCAGTTCTGGGGTGCCCGATGACTAGGTCTGGCGAAAACCAGCCGACCGGCTCATTCTGCCAGCAGTCAGCTGGCTCTTCCACGGTGGGTGTCTTCTGGTGGCCGCCGGCGAGTGATAAGGTCTCACCACGCGCGGCGCCCATCCCCCTCGTTCCTCTGCGTGCCTCGACCACAGACTTCCTTGCCTTCAACCTTCCAGTCTCTTCCTTTAGGGCCCCGTTCCAGCTAGACAGACCTCTGGCCCTTGCTGGGGAATTTGGATGTTTTCCTCTTGACGGCTTCTCCTTCCCATGAGGAGCTACGCGGCTCCTCCACGGGGAAGACCTTCCCCCCTCTCAGTCGTCTCCCAGGACCACCCCAAATGTGGTTAGAATGCAGCTGCCATCTATCTGCAGCTTTTCTGCACAATCCAAGCTGACCCAGCCGTAAACCGAGCCTAGACCTCTTCTCCTCCTTCAGTTGGTCCCACACCAGCTGAGAAAATCATGGTGGGTGGCTACCCATTCGTGTACCTTTTGTGGGCCTTTTGGTCCTGGGAGACCCCGGCTTGGATTCGTCGTTTCCAGTTAGTAACGGGCGACTGAGCCCATCTGACTTCATGACTAGGAGAACCCAGCTCGTAATGGACGTCTGTGGACACATGTTCATCTGATGCTCGATGATCAAGCATTCTGTCTCTATCAGCCCTAATTATGCATCCTGAGCTGTTTCTTGAAAGGCCATATAAGTCTGTGCTCGGGGGCTCAATTCAGTACTCCAGGGACCTGCTTAGGATTTTTCCCAGGTTTGCGATGACCTCCACATGGCGTCCTCCTCTAGCCCAGGCACCTCCAACACCCACGGTCTGCCAGATTTCCGGCCCATGTGGCAACACTGCACCAAGCTCTTTTCTGCCCCAGGCTGACCTGAAGCCACCAGCCTTCTGTGTCAACCAGTATGTGTTCCAGTGCAGTGTTTCTGGATGGGCAGCCCCGGAAGGTCAACCTTCCTTCTTTAGCATAGGCGATGTAAGGCGTAGCAATCGGTCTTTTACTTTGGAGGTAAAAATCCCATTATTTCCCTGACAGCTTGGCTCCTAAAAATTTATCAAAGGAACAGGTGCCTGAATTGTGGGATTTAATTCTCACCTTTGGATGGCAAGGGTCTTACCACGGCCTCCGGGGTACTCACCGGCTTCGCTCACCCTGACTGATCACGAAGTCATCAACACAGTGGCTCGTTGTGGTGTTCTGTGGGGTGTCTAGGGCTTCAGATAGATTCAGACTACCTTACAGGAGAGCAGGGGAGTCAACATCGCCCTGAAGCAAAACTGCAAATTAATACTGTTGTCTGATCCTTAGGAATGCACACTGTTTCAGATCTTCATTTCTCACTGGGATAGAAAATAATGAATTTGGGGCTCCTGGGTGGCTCAGTCCTTAAGTATCTGCCTTTGGCTCAGGTCATGAGCCCCCCACCAGGCTCGCTGCTTGGCGGGAGGCCTGCTTCTCCCTCTCCCACTCCCCGCTGCTTGTGTTCCCTCTTTTGCTGTGTTTCACTCTGACAAGTAGATAAATAAAATCTTAAAAAAAAAAAGACATATTTGCCAGACCAGTGACAGCATACCTTGTACCCAAAGTGTTAGTAACCTGCCCTAGCAATAAAGCCACAGTCTGTGGGCAGACGAATCTGAGGTCGCTACCTAATTGAGCTTGTGGGAGGTTCTAGTTATTCCCTAGGACCCATCTGGTTTTTGGAGCGTCCATCCTGTTAAATTAAACTGAGATATGGTAAGGTCTCCAACCCTGGTCATTAAAGATATCCCTAATCTCTGGCATTCCCCCTGGGTACCGTGTTGTTTCTGATGGGCTACGAGGAGAGCAATTCCAGAGGGTTCCACCTGGTCCTCTTCACTATGACCGCACGGCCCCACAGGCTAAGGGTTCGTTGTTGGGGGTGATGGGCAGAATGGTGGCTTCCTGAAGACGTTCACAGCTTAATCCCCAGAGACTCTGACTAGGTGATCCTTAGGTGGCAGAAGGGGCTTTGCAGACGTGATGAAGAAGTCAAGGACCTTGAGAAAGGGAGGTCATCCCAGATTTTCTGGGTGGACCCCAATAGCATCACAAGGGTCTTTACGGGGGAATAAGGGTGCAGGAGCTTTAGCGAGGGAGGGCTGAGGACAGAAGGGGCTGGGAGGGTGCAGCCGCTGGCTTGAAGATGGGGGAGGCGTCTTCGGCCAAGGAATGTGGGTGGTCACTAAGAGCTCCAAAAAGGCAAGGAAACAGATTCTTTTCTAGAATCCTCAGAAGGAACACCACCTTCCTGACACTTCGATTTGAGTCCAGTGAGACCTGTTTTGGACATCAGACCCCCAGAACTCTAAGATAATAAAATTGTGTCCTTTCTAAGCTATATTGTGGCCACTTGCTATAGCAGGAGAGAGTGCACAGAGCCCAGTGACGTGCTGGGGAGCCCTCCCGCCTGGCCCCCTGTCTCCCCACCTTTCTGGCTTTCCCATCTATCCCACGCTCAGGGCTCAAGAAACTTTCAAGGAAGAAATTCACACTTTTCTTATTTAAAATTTTGCTTTGTGAGAGTCCAGCATGTGGACTTTCTGGGCAGCACAGCACTCCGCTTGCATCCTTCCTGGCCCCTCATCCCCGTTGGCCTGTACTGTCCCACCTCCGTTTCTCCCTCCCCTCATCTACCTTTCTGTCCCAGGGCTTATCTCAGCACTCCCGTTTCATGATTGTCTTTCCCTTCCAGCTTCTTTCCTTCCCTCTTCCCCCCCCACCCCATGGATTGCCCCACTTCTGGCTGCTGCCCACCCTCCGGACCCAGCCACGCTCCCAGCGAGGCTACCACGGCCCCCCCCACACCGTTTCCTGACCTCTTCTTCTTCTCAGGCTCAAGGAGAACACTTCTCTATCAGGAAATCTTGTAGAAGCCTTCACGGAAAGATAAGATTCATGTTCCTTCTTTAAATATGTTTGCTGATGTAAAATGCCTTCCCTTTAACAAGGTCCCTATTTCCTCTGCTTAAACTACATCATACTAAGGGAAAATCACATGTTCCTCCACTGAGATAAAACTGTTTTCAGAGTCTCCCAGGACTCCTTCACCCAATACCCAACAAACAAATGTTTGCAGCAAAAAATGTCCCCAACGTGACCTCTACTAAAATTGGAGAGACTAAACAAAAAAAACAAAAAAAACAAACAAAACAAAACAAAAAAAAGTTTAAACGGGCCGGTCCTCTACTCTCACAATAT
Source organism: Spilogale gracilis (assembly GCA_004023965.1). Classification (NCBI taxonomy): domain Eukaryota; kingdom Metazoa; phylum Chordata; class Mammalia; order Carnivora; family Mephitidae; genus Spilogale; species Spilogale gracilis. The sequence continues at coordinate 12,957 of PITA01031263.1, forward strand.
AGACAAATAAATTATCTTTTCTTTAGATGAATATAGTTTTTTATTAGGCATTACTATTATTAGTCTATTTGAAATTACACACTTGATTGGAAAACTTACCACCAGCACTTGGGACTCAGAACTTGAAATCCGGAAGGGTAAGTCTCTGGGATGGGAATGGGAAGAAGTTGATATGGTTTCAGAGACTGCTAGGCTGGAGAGAACTTTAAGGATCCCTTGATGGGACCCTTAGGGTCAGGATTCTCAGATCGGCCACTACTGACGTCTCGGGACAGGCCATCTTTGTCGCAGGGGCCGTCCTGGTCCTGTTCCCAGTTGGGTGTTTAGTACCATGCTTGACTGTTGCCCACGGGATACCAGGAGCATCTCTCCACCCCCAGGTGACGACCACGAATGTCTCCAGACATTGCCAAATGTTCCTTGGTGGGGTGTGCGTGTGCGTGAGTGTGTGTGTGTAAAAATGGGTCCCAGCTGAGAATTCCTTAATTTATAGATACGTCAGGGGAGACCTCATGGCTTCCATTAGTAGAAGAGGAAAGCTATTCTTGGCTGGAGCCTTCAAACAGGGAATCCCACCAGGACTAGGGGACTTCAAGATCAAGCCGCTGGACCTGTGGGACATTGGAGAAGGTGGCGGAGAACCCGAAAGGAGGAGGTAGGTGGCTGGGAAGCAGAGAGCAGGTCCCCCTGCTGCAGACCCCCTCCCCCCATGCAAGCCTTGGATCTTCTGCTGGACAGAGCAGAATTCGTCCTCCAGTGGGCATTAACACCAGACGCCCCGCCCCCCGGGGCAGTTCCAGTGGGACCCTTGAAGAGGAGACAGAATTGGCCCGACACAACTTGTCCCTGGGTCGCGGAGGAGGACAGGCCCTGGACAGGGACCCCGGCGGGAGTGGCCGGTCACTCTCTGTGGCTTCTGCTGCTTGGCCTGCCGCCACGAGGGAAGAGAAGGCAAAGAGAGAAACACGTCCAGTCCTGCAAGAGCAGGGGGGCGAGCAGACAGCGGCTGCACAGGCTGGAAATAGAGCTGGACAGGATACAAAGGAGCAGGGGGCGTGCAAGGACGAAAGGGGAGCCTCCGCTCCGGGACGGAGACTGAGGATGGGGCTCTTCCCTTCGGAAGGGGAACCAGTGAAGCGGGGTGTTCTCGAGGCTTCTCATCAGGGACCTTTGAATCTGCACCCCTCCTCCACTCCTGATTGCCCAGCAGGACTGGCCCCAGGAACAGGTGCCCTGGCAGGAGGCTCAGAATAGCTGACCGTAGAGGGACACCCGTGCCCAGGAGAGGAGAGGTAGCACCAGAGCCTTCTCTGGAAAATAGGGCTCAGTGCCTGATGTGAAACTCTCTGTTACGTGGAAGAGAGATCTCTGTGGGTCACGGTGGGTGGGAGAGGCTCCAGACCCCTCAGTAGTGTGTGTGTGCGAGAGAGAGAGACTGACCTTTGGCCCAGTTGCCTGCACCATGAAGACCAAGCATTGCCGTCGGGCCACGGAGACATTTTTCTGGGCAGGACGTAAGGGTTTCCTCCCTTCATCTTAGTACCGCTGTGCTCCCCTTCTCTCCCAGCAACCCCCACGCCGGGCACAGAACCAGGCCCCTGAGATCCATGCAAAAGGTTGAGGAAAGCCCGTGACTTAGGGAAAAAATTTGAATTTACGCAGTTCAAGGCCATCTGGCTTGAAGGGAATTGTTTTGTGTGTCCTTCAGCCATGCCCCTGGGGGAGAAAATCCACATCCATTTCAATCTGACTGGGGTCCACCGCACTGTGAAGGGCCCTCCAGACGCTGCTCTCGGAGACGGTGCCAGGACGGACCGAGAGACTCCTGGGAGGAAAATCCCCTGGGATGAGGTCCGGGGAGCTGAGACCGTGAGTCATGCCGTCCCGGAGGGCCAGCAAGGGAACTGGCAGAGAGAAGGCATCAGCATATGTTTGTAGACAATCGGATGAATTAGTTAATTAACTTAAGGGTGAATGCCTCTTTGCCCATGGGCTTCCTGCCGGGCTCCAACCGGGTTCTCTTGCTGGCTTCCCACGGCTGCGGGTGCCAGACACGGGGACGCGGGGGCCGGGGAGGAGGCTGACAGCCATGGCCCTTGGCTTTTACCTGCGATTCTGGTCATCCTCTGGGCACTGAGGCGAAGGTGAGCCCGGAGGGGGAGACCAGGTCCAGAGACACATACATGGGTTCAACTTGTCACCACAAAAGCCCAGGGAAGCGGCCTCGGGTGACCCCATCAGTCCCGGGGCTCTGCTCTGATGAGGTCATCCCTGGACCGCCCCACAGGGAACCCCAAGGCGCTTCTGGGGGGGGAAGGGCTGTTGATGAGTGGGCACATTTTGTGGGTCTGGTTGGCTTTGGACAATAAGTGGATCATATTTGCGGCTGTCCTTCTCATTTGGGATGATGGCTGGGATCCGTTCTGAGATGGGGTGTCTAGAAAGAAATTCACTGTGCCTGAAGGAACAGGGGAGAGGGGAGGTTGGCTGCGTGATGAGACA
>PITA01031264.1:0-15460 GCA_004023965.1 Spilogale gracilis
TATTTAACAAAAATGCCGTTTGGGCTTAAACTGAAGGACGCCTTCTACTCTGTGTAAAACAGTTGGTAGGTGCCTGTCCTCATTCCCCTGAATCTCAGGTCTCAGCCACCCAAATAAAAGTGCATCGTCTTTCTTAACTCTATAACCAAGCTCTCAGTCATCTCTCACTCATTTAATTCTGTATTAAAAGTTTCGTTGATAACTAAGTTCTGGAACTGGAAACTATTGACTTCACTGGGAAACAGAGTGAACCGTTTTATAACTTAAGGGTCGAACAGGGAGTTATTTCTGGTTGAATCATGTTTTTCAAGTACACAAATTTTATAAAAGCCCCTGTTAACATGAGAAATCGTATTCCTAAAATTCGAAACAAAAATTCATTTATTTGGTCATAAGACACATAGGGACAGTTTTTCATATAGTCACTCTTCTTTCAGAAGCAGTGGTAAAAACTGCTAGAAATAAAAAGTTTAAAAGTAATTTAATGAATATAAAGTATTTCATTATGTCAATTTTCTCCAGAAGGTGTAATCTCGTCTTCAGAGAATCTGAGATAACATTACTTTGCTCTATTTCAAAAATTGTGGTTTTTCAGGAGCATGGGCTTTTTTTTTTTTTTTTTTGAGTACTCTAGTTATGAAATAGTTATACTTCTTTTTCAAATACATTCCCTTGAGGAGATATGGCCAACAGGAATACATAGGAAAATTGCATTTCTGATATCTGCTGTATAATAAGAATGATAGTAATGCAAATATTCTGCATTTCGAAAGCACCTTTCTTCCTAGGACTTCAAATTTCTCTCATTTAATTTATCCTCCCTGATTCTCTGTGAAGCTGGGATAACAAGTACTTTTACTTCTCTTATTCAGTGGAGTGGACCAGTCATTGATAAGTGGTTGGTTTCAGTAATTAAATAGTAGAAGTAGGGCTAGAACATTTGCTCAAGTTTCAAATCCTGGCACAGTTACACTTTCTCCAAAAAAACTTAATTTACTTTTAAACACAGTAGGAGAAAAATCACACAACCTTAGAGATATTTTGGTCTTAAAATCTGGAAATATTAACATGGTTCAAAATCTGGACCGACACCATTGGGAGCTCACCTGGCCCAAACTGTATTTTTTTTTAAAGATAAAAAACAAAATCCAGAGATGGTAAGTGACTTAGCCAAGGTCCCAAAGATGTGGGGATACAGGCCAGGCATTTTGACATGTGGTCTTTTTACTATTTGATTCTATCTTTGCAGTTTTTATAAAATTCTGACATTGGAAAAACAAAGGCAATTGAGACTAATTTTAAGGTTAAGAGTAAATTTTCCCTTCTTTCTTTCAATATTATAACACATATATTGAAATATTGAACATGACCTATAAAGAAGAGTCTTTGAGTAGAAAAGAGATTTTTTTTTATTTCAGGGGAAAATTTGGGCTGTCTTCACCCACCTTGTCTGTAGAAATGTAGGCTATGGAAATAGAGTGAGGGAAACAGAGCCAGGGAAACTGAGTGAGAATTTTGCCACAATGGGTATTTCTCCAAAGTGGCAGGAGGCAAGAAGATGAGGGTTACTTCCCTGAGGCCTGACTTTTTGGAGGAGTAAAGGCAGAAGGGATGGCCATTTCCACGTATTTGGCCTGCTCCTCACCTCCCTGGCCTTGAGAAATTTAATCTTCCCCTTAAATTAGTGTCAATTGTAATTTTAAAGGAATCAGAACACTGACCTGGGAACAGGAGAGTTAAGGCTCAGATAAACACTAGGGACCAATTTTTATTTCTGGACTTAGAACTTTTGCAGCGTACTCCCATCCGTCTGTTTCCCCTTTATCCCTGAAAGGTTCTGCAGAAACTTAAAGGACAGGGAACGCACGGCACGATCACAGTGGGCCCAAGAATGAAAAGCCAGTAAAATGCGATGTGCGGCAAGAACATTCCAAATAGACACCACCCTCCCAAGCCTCTGTGGATATAATAAAGGAAGTGACCGGGGACTGGCCCAGCACAGACCTGAGCAAGACACTCTTTTTTCTGTAAAATGAAGGGTTTTCACTAGCCAGACCTACAAAACTCACTTGCAGCTTAATGGTTCTGGGATACCAAGTGTCCTGAGATATACACTTTCCTTTTTCCTCACTTGGGGTCCTCTTCTATGCTGTTAGTATACGGTAGAGTTAACATCGCAGGGGGACGTTTTATGGGAGTAGGAAAAAGACTTGTCGAATGGCTAATATTTTTGAGATGAAATTGACACGAGCCGGCTTTGGAATCCATTCAGTTGCCCTGTCCCATGGTTAACCCTTCTAGCAAACATGATCGACGATCTGCTTCCAGCAGCGGTGTTGACTTAGAGAGCCAGGTCTGCATTGCACCAATGCTGCCCAGGGCCCACAGACTTCTGTCCAGCAGATGGAGCACATGGAGACGTGGGAAGAACAGGCCTCATCACTGTATGATCCTACTCTCCTTACGCATCCCTGTGCTCCACTACCGCCCAGCCCCTCCTTACGCACCTGGCCGAGACAGGCCCTGTCAGAGGGGCTCGGGTGGTCAAGAGGACACTCTTGCTCAGGTGACCTTCCCAGCAGGGAACAGAGCCTAAGGACCTTGGGAGATGAACAAGAAGATGGGCGTCTCTTTCTCAGGCTCAATGTGATCATTTTTTTTTTCTGAATAGCGTTTGCCTGGCTGGAACAAAAGGAGAAAAGCAGGTCTTTCCCATCAAAAGAGCTCCCCTGATGGCTTAAGTACAAGAGTGCCCTTTTCTTGAGCTCAGGTCCCCTCCTTCCAGACACATTTCTTCAGCAATGCAGTGGCTTCACTTGCTGGTGTGGCTGCTACCTCTTCAGGTCAGAATCCAAAAGACTATGTTTGCATTTTAACCCGAGGCAATGAGGGCGAGGCAGCCATGATTACTGCAGGGAGGTGACGGACAGCCACCCCTGCTCAGACAGTCCCATTACAAAAGAAAGGTTTTCTTTTTATTCAGAAAAATGTCACTGGGATTGTGACTTCAGCGTCACCTACCCACCCCTGAACTTCACGTGTACTTGCCTTGAAAGAATTCCAAACAGTGAGAGATGATAAATGCTTGCTTTAGATTTTCTAACAGAAAGTGAACATTTGAGTTTCATAGCTGAAAAGGACGAGAAAGCTAGGGCATCTTAACCTCCTCCGGAAGGGGAGGGAGATTGGAAAGTAGAAACATAAATTTAAGAAGTAACACGAAAACCGTCACTGTTTTTATTGCCTGCAGAACAATTTCTCACTCGTTACCCACGGAACGAGAAGAATGTAACAGGGCATGTGTGCAGTGTTCCTCTCCCAAGAAGTGAAAAGGGAACACTTCTGGGTCACTTTGTCAACCGTCATTCCGCCACTGCAGTTGTTGTGAGAGCTACACAAGATATTTCTATTATTTATGTCTTTAGATATTGCTAAAAATACTGAGTCCTTTCTTCTGAGAAAACTGCCTTCCACTTGTACCATCTATGTACCGTTTCCAAACAGAATATATTGTAATCTTCGTAACAATAGCGTATTACAAAACGTATTACCTCTAGGAGTAAAAAAAAAAAAAAAAGGACCTTAAATGTCCTTGTGACTACTAAATGTTGGCTAGATACTCAATATTACCTTATCACTATTACTTGTGAAATAGAGATATTGAACAACTTCTGTGTACTTTTGAAAGAATTCCATATAAGCCTCAAGTTTTTTTTAAACCTTGCTCTGCAGTGTCTGTGAAAGGCCACTGGGACATTACGATCAGGGCCTCAGCCATCTCTGTGAACGACTCAAGCCCGAGGGACGCCTGCAGGCTGCATCCATTCCATGTCTGGTGAGGACACATCCTTCAGTCATTATTTTTCAGCATGAAAATTAGATTTCAACTGATCCAAAACCACAAAGTCCATTTTCAAGGTTGGTTTGCTTGGCAGGCGTGTTTTATAATGGAAACCAAAAGGCTGAGAGTGACAGCAATTATCCCCAGGTTAATAACAGACTAATCTTGCTGTGAGGGACAGGTAGATTCCAGGAAAATTCTGCAGTCCTTCTTTTTGTTTTTTTTTTTTTTAGCACTTACTCATCTGCCTAGCTCTCCCGTGACTGAGAAATGATGCAGGCCAGATAGGCTAAAAGGCATTTAACAGAGTCAAAACTCTAAGATGATTTTCGACAGTTCAAGGAACCCGAGCATCATAATCAAAACGGAACTCCCATTTCCTGTTTTCAGCAGAATCAGCCAGTTCTTTGATACTGTAAACTACTTTTAGCAAATTACTAATAAACACAAGCACACGCCAGGGCACTGTTAGAGATGCTGAACATCCCATCGTGGACCCAATGTACCAAAACCCCACAAAAATAACAAAACCAGCTCAGTCCTCCTGGTGGAGAAGGACAAAGAAACAAGTGTGTGTGTGTAGTGTATCGATTTGTGGTAAGGGCATGGAGAACATTCAGGCAAGAAAGGGGACCAGAGAGTGCCGGGACACGGGTGGGTAGGGAGGGCAACACCTCAGCCAAAATGTCTCAGGTGAGGACAAGGGGTGGAAGGGGAGCAAAGGGCCCCCCAGCCTGCAGGCCCGCCAGCATCTGCCTCGTGCTCTGAGTGAGTAGGAGGTGGCTGCAAGGTCGCGAGCAGGGAGCTTTTGCAAAGCAGAGGACAGGAGGGCAGAGGGGAAACGTGGAGGCCGGTCGGAGTCGCTGCCCTAATCCAGGCAAGAGCTGATGCGGCTTGGTTGGAGGGGGTGATGCCCAAGTGTTGGTTCTGGAACACGTACCGAAGGGAGAGGCCGTGTGATCTGCTGTCGACAGATGTGAAGAGAAGCAGGGAGAGGACGGGTCTGGGTAAATCTCAAGAATGAGAATCGAGTTCTGCTCATTAAGATGGGGGAACCATAAGGAAATGCAGGTCTGGAGGAAGAATGGGAGTTCAGTTTTGATATTTTGAGTTTGTGGGGGTGTATGATTTATCCAAGGGGATTTGTCCAGTGGGTGGCTGGATGTTCAGAGTTCCAGGAAGGACGCCGGGACTGGAAAGTGTGCCTGGCGGCCACCTGCAGACAGGGGTCACCAAGGATGGAAGTACAGATCAGAAGGGGACAGACCCAGGGGTCAGCGCGGTGGCGGCGACCCCGAGGCCAGAGCCTAGGAGCACACGAGGAACACAGAACACTAGCGAACACGGGCCCAAGCAAGAACACACTTCAAAGAAAGGAAGCTGTGTTGGATGAGAAAAGAAACGAGACTCCACCAGGGAGTTTTGCTTGTTGGAGGTCCCTAGTGACCTTGGTGGCAGCAGTAAGAGCCCAAGAGAGACGCGACCTGAGGGATTGGAGTCATACCTTAAAACAAACAAACAAACAAACAAAGGATTTTATTTATTATTTGAGAGAGCGAGCACGAGCGGTGGGAAGAGGCGGAGGGAGAGGCAGACTCCCCACTGAGCAGGGCTCCATCCCAGGACCCTGAGATCAGGCCCTGAGCCGAAGGCAGATGCTTAACTGACCGAGCCACCCCAGAAGCCCCGGAGATGCTCTCTTTATATGTGCTTTATATTCACTTATGAATGGGAATCAAAGGTGTCGGGTTGTTTGATTGGTTTTCAGTGACTGAAAAGAGGCAAAGATGGACGGAGCAGAGTTGGAAGGGTTTCTGGGGTGATGCCTTACACAGCGGAAGGGAGATGTGGTGGGTGCCCAGGGAGGGGCTGGAGTGGGGCCAGACCAGTGGCCACCAGTAAGAAGGGGGTTTCACAGTAGGGGGGCTGCCAGGTCCGACCCCAGACAGGTGGGACTTCTCATAGGCTTCAGAGAGGAATAGGAGGAGGAGGCAAAAGTGGGGTACGCTGCAACATTAACACCGGACAACACGTTTTTCTATCAACCCCCCTAAACACAAGCCACCATTTTATTTAATGAATGCTTCACATGAGTTAGTCATTGTTCTAAACCCTTTCCGTACTGTCATTTATTTTTTCACAAGGAACAACCCCTCCCTGAAGAAACTAAAGCAGCATTTGCTCGCTTTCCAAGGTCACGGGGAGGAAGGAGTGCATCCGGGTGTTACATGTATGCGGCCGGGCTCTAGAATCTGTACTATGTACCATGCCCTGATTTTGAACTACTCATGTCTGTATGCCTCCATCCAGCTACCTACCTAGAAAGTCCCAGAGTCCCACTTCTGTTTGTTTCCAATGGTGACTAGTTATATGAAGAAATATTTATAAAAAAACATAAGTTTTGGAAATATGAATACTGTGAACCTAGGCAGCAACTTGGGTCATTCTGGTGGGGCTGGAGTTGAAGGATGGGTTCCAGACGGACTTTTGACAGATGGTGTTATTGGAAGGAGAAAGCTTGCTCTTCATAGCCCCATCCTTCCCAGGAGAGGGCAGAAGCAAGCTCACTCGCTGTTCGGAGTCATGATGTGCGGCTCCTTGGGGTAAAGTGTGCTAACCCTGCGAGAGCACCAGCTGTGGTCCACAAAGGGACGCCTCCGCAGGAACATCAGGGACTGTGTACTGGGAGACAGGGCTTCCTGACCCACTCGCACAATTCCCTGGACTCTGGGAGTCGGGCAGCAGCTGGTGGTGACGAGGTAGCTCATCTGTACCCTCACTGGACTCCCCAATCCTACATAAATCAAGTGACCTTTTATCTAATGATCCAAACCTCCTTGTGAACACAGAACTGACTCTGTCCCAGTTTTCCTTCTCTAGTATTTGGGACGTACTTAGCCTGAGAGCACAGATGTCAACCTTAATTATGACATTTTCAGGATCTGCTAGCTTTTTGCTTGCTAATGAGAAGAAGGACGACTCTTTTAAGGAAGAAACTCTGTCTTACTTTGCATTTCTACAATATTTAGAAATAGCCTGCAGGAGACATTAAGAACAATTTTTTGACTTGTAAAAGGACTCATTTTAGACCATTATTTTCTCTTTTTGTGTGTGAGTCGGAAGAAAAATACATGATATTACAGCTCCTTGTTTATTACTTTTTTTCACTGAGTGAATGCCTATGTGAACGACTGTACTGCTTACAAATCAACCACTCACATTTAGACTTTCCTTTTGAAGTTACATTTACTGAAGTTTCAATTCTCAGACTTTATGTGCATAAAACAGAGTACATTGAAGTATGTAGCTACACAAATCATCTTAACTCCAACACTGAGGAGAAAAGGAAATAAGAAAGTTGTGATTTATTTTTTAATAAAATTTATTGTAACATATTAATGCAGCATGCTTTTTACATGAACTTTTACTAAGGCTCATGTATTAGGGATTTAATGCTACCTGGCAAATTATCCCCACACTCACTGGCTTGAAGCAACAACAAACGTGCATTGTTTTAGTTTCTGCGAGTGAGGAACATAGGAGCAGCTCAGCTGGGCAGCTGGGTCTCAGGGTCTGTCTTCGAGAAGTCATCTAAGGCTACAGTCATCTGAAGCCCGAGTGGAATCGATCAGGTTCCAAGGAGTCTGCATCACAAGGCTGGCAGGCTGCTGTTAGCTGTTGGCAGGAAGTCTCAGTCCTTCTTCATGTGAGCTTTTCCCTAAATTGCCCGAGTGCCCTGAGGACACGGTGACCCACAGAAAACAAGGGCAGAAGGTAAGGCAGAGCCAGAATGTCACACACAGGTCATGTGGGCAGCAAGAACTCACTGGAAGAGGGGATGACACGGGACACAGACACATTACAGAGACAACTGCTCTATCCCTGTCCCCTTCACATCCAACACCTACGCCCCCGTCCACAGTAGGGACACATACTTCCTTTCCTGTGGAAGGTCGCCCATTCTGAAGTGGAACGATTTTCTCAGCCAGCTTCCTGCTTGAAGAAGTTTGGGGTTCCAGAGGACTCTCTTCATTTGGCTCTGGCTCGGTCATTCCCAGTCCAACTTGGTGATCTTTGCTCAGTACCATCCCCTTGGAATGTCTGTGGGTCTCTGGTGCAGACTGGAGTTCATTCCCTAACAAGAAGCCACACCCACAAATCTCCTTGACGTGAGCTCTTCTCAACATTAGTCATCCAGGAAGGCTGTGGAGGGATGATACCCTTCAGTTTTTTGGAAACCCCACGTCTGGACTAAATACTTCTCTGATGCAATCCTCCAACACAATATACTTGAAGTAGAAGATTTCAGAAAGATTTTCCAAAGATTCCACAGCTGTGGTTTTAACTCTATATTTGGATCATCTTTTCCTAACAGTGCCTTGGATCTGATGTTTGCCTGGAAGATGCTTCCGAAATGTAGCCTTCTAGAGAGGTGACAAGTTATCCGAACCAGCAAGTCCTGGTGTGTTCATTTGACATTCCTGCATTCAACTTATTTCTCTCATAGCACTATTTCCATAAGCAATGAGAAGAAACCAGCCACCTCCCCAACGTCTGGTAGGGATTGACTCCTTAGCCCAAGTGCTCAGTACGCTACAGGCTGCTTCTGCTTTCCATAACACCAGGAGTGATGGCTTTGCTCAACTTTCTGACACCATGGTTTCCAAAAACATTTCCCTCACTTTTCTCTAAGTCCTCCAGGGCAGCCTCCTCGGAGGCCGTCAGACTCCTGTTGAGTATCTCTCCAAAGTCTCCAGGTCGTTCCAGCTGTCACCCACCTCCCTCTTCCGATGTCCTCCCTCCGTCCCCCAATTTAGGTTTTGTTACGGCAGCACCGAAATTCCAAGAACCAAAATATGCGTTAGTTATCTGATGCCGTATAACCAACAAGCCTCAAAGCTTAACGGCTTGAAACAAACTATTGTTTTAACATTTATTAGCTCAGAGTGACTAGGTGTGGAGTGGCTTATCCGGGGAGTGGCCTTGTGTTACCCACAAGGTTGCAGTGAAGACATGGGCTGGGGCTAGAGTCACGGGAAGGCGTGACTAGGGTGAGGGGATCTCAGGCCAAGGTAGCTCTCCCAGTGGTTAGCTTGTTGGGGCTAGCCACTGGCAATCCCTCTCCACATGGGTCTCTCTGGAGGCTGCGTGAGGGCGCTCTCACCCAGAGTGAAGGGTCCCTGAGAACGCAAGGTGGAAGCCACATTCTCTTCTATAGCCTAGCCTCTGATGCTGCACAATGTCAGCTCCTGTAGTTAAGTGTGGGAGGCAACGAGGAATGAGGTGCTTATCAGAAGGTGGGGACCACTGATGCCCAACCCCAGCCTCTGGTGGCCAGTGTATCAGGGCGAACAGTGTCTCCCCCATTTTACTTCCGCCCAGAACCACTGAGGGTGGCCTGATTTAGAAATAGGATCCTTTTGGATGGTGATTCATTAAAAGGAGGAAATGGTAGATTGGGTAGGCTCTAAATCCATGACTAGTCCTACAAGAAGGCTGTGTGAAAACAGACACACACGGAGAAAGACAACCATCTTCGGACACAAGCAGGAATCTGACTAATGGAGCCATAAACCAGGGAGCAACTAAGTTTCTGGTGTTTTGAGCCGCCTAGTTTTTGGTAATTTGTTATAGCAGTCCTAGGAAAATGACACACGCATGCTCTTTAAATTTTAGGCTATTAACCCATTCAGTTTTTAACTGTAGTCATAATCTATTAGTTCAGAGAAATAAATAATTCGTATAGCACGTCATTAGTGAGCCATCAAAACAAAACATGAAAGCTCAGGTGAGAACCCCCATATCTCAATGTTTAACCATTTCAATGGCAATTTGTTAATTACATTTAGCAAGCATCTGCTAGTTTCCAGATTCTGTGCTGGATATACTGGTCCAACACGCGCTCTCAGTATTTTTAAAGTGATTATAATCTTTCAGAGAAGACACACACACACACACACACACACACACACACACACACACCACTTGAGAATATTTTTTTAAAAATCTGTATAATTATGACACAAACTGAGCACCCAGGGCCAGTTATAGAAAGAAAGTCAAGATTTCACTAGTTCTGCAAGAGAGAAGCTCTGTTTAACAGTGAAATAAAGTTGGAGGGATGGGATTTGGGAAAAAAAGGAAAAAAAAAGATCAAGTCAAATTTGTGGCTGTCTTGCATCACACACGTTCCTGGGCACACCCTCCAGTCCCCCCATTTCCACACCCCTGAGTGCTGTCTCTCTGCTTTTCTTACATCTTACTCTCTGGACCCACTTCCTGTCCCCAGATCCTCCCTGCTAGCTAGTCCTCCCCCCCCCCATTCCTCTGAATTCCTGTTATGCTTAATGTCCTCATCAGTGGCCAAGCATTAGCCTGGCTATGTACCTTTTATACCACATTTCAGACTTGGAGTAGACAGGGCCCTACTCTGCCACCTCACCCACAGTGGATGCCCAAGGTACAGGGGTGAAAATCGCTGATTCCTAGCATGGATAACATTTTATTTTTCGCTCTTAAGTCTGGTTAATTAGCTATATTTGAAATGGATTTTGTCTGTGCATTATTATTATTATTTTTAAAGATTTTATTTATTTGACAGAGAGAAACACAGCCAGAGAGGGAGCACAAGCAGGGGGAGTGAGAGAGGGAGAAACAGGCCTCCTGCCGAGCAGGGAGCCCGATATGGGACTCGATCCTGGGTCTCTGGGATCATGACCTGAGCCGAAGGCAGTCACTCAACCAACTGAGCCACCCAGGCGCCCTTGTCTGTGCATTCTTAACCGTGAAATAACACAATGCACACTTGCTAAATAATGCTTTGTGTAACTATTTTAAAGCAGACTGTCTTCCTTTGACACAGCCCCACCCTCCATCCTCTGTCCCCGTTCCTCAGTATTCTCCTATGAACCAAAGGCGCAAACAAGAGCAGGGACATAATTATAAAACAACAATTTTTTAGAGAGAGGCATGATTTCTCCTTCTTCCAGAGACAATGTGAGCGATAAGCAGGAAGGAGGGAAGACAGACAAGTATATTAGCTGGGAATAGCACACAGTTTTAGGAGGTACACAGAGGGGTTTCTGCTTTCCTTCCTTACGCACAACGGTAACAAACTCGTCTGAAATGTTCTGGCTTCAAGTGTGACAGGGTCCCCTCATCAAGTCCTGCTTTTGACCCCATCCATTCAAGAAACGCTAGATGCCTATGGGTGTGAGAGACTGCAAATAAACCCCAAACTTCAGTCTAATGGTAAAGGTGGGAAAGGAGTCCTCTTCAGGGTGAAGAGGAAAAAGTCATTCAGATCTCCAACGTGGTATTTCATTTAGAGGGGCCTTTCCAACCTCAGTGCAGCCCCAGTTTAGAACTCAGCTCCATGAATGTGCAGTAATCAGTTTACAAAGGAAGATCATCCAACATTTTGTGGGTAGTAAGAGAGACGCCACCCGGGTTCCCCGGGCCTGTGGTGGAGAACATCACATCCATGCAGACCCAACCTTTTTTTTTTTTTTAAAAGATTTTATTTATTTGGCAGAGAGAAACACAGCCAGAGAGGGAACACAAGCAGAGGGAGTGAGAGAGGGAGAAGCAGGCTTCCTGCCGAGCAGGGAGCCCGATGTGGGACCTGAGCCGAAGGCAGTCGCTTAACCAACTGAGCCACCCAGGCGCCCCCAGACCCAACCTTTGATTCCTGCCTGAGCCACCTCACCTCCGCCAGCCCACAACGGCTCCGTCTCAGCAAGTAACACCAGTCCCCAGCAGATCGCACCAAGCCCCTAAAGTCTTCCTTGATGCTTCTCTTTCCCCCAAACCTGTATTCTCTCTGTGGCAAATACAGTCAATCGTCTTTTAAACAGTGACTCTAAACCAATTACTTCTGTGTCCTCTGCTGCCACCATCATCTTGGAAGACACGTTCTCATCTTCGGGCTTCTATACCCACTGGACTCCTGCCCTCAGAGAAGGGCCGTGCTCCCTGCACACATGCTCGTCCCTGCTCAAGGATCCATCTTTCATGAGGCCATCTCTAGACATCCGCTTGACCACGGCACCTCTGTTACCCTCTGTCTACTTTTCCCTCAACAGCATTCACCTTCCCTTGGCACGTGTTGGGAAAGATGCTTGAGCCGAAATGACCGGGAATTAGGCAACTGGACAAAGGAACAAGAACATTCTTCAGCTGAGGAAGCATTTAATGCACAAGAGTGAAATGCCCACAAAACCAGGAGAGCAGCTGGTTAAAGTGAAGTGTGAGGGTGACAATGAAAATAAGTAGTTGGCTGTCAGTGCACAGAGGGCCGCATGTGCCCACAGAGGGGCTGGATTTGCTCCTGATAAGGGAAGCCAATTACGCTTAACAAAGGATAGCAGCAAACAGCTAATTAGCGGAAATGTGTTAATATTTTCTTATAACCCTGAAACTAGTCTCAGCTCTATCTTCCCTTCTCATTCTGCAAGGAACAGAGATGTCATTCAACTTGGTGTCGGGAGAGAAGAGGGGTCTCCGTGAGTCATTTCTGTGGCACTCACTGAGTTTATGCCCACGTTTGCCTTATGGGGCAATTACTGGGGGAAGTAGTTGTAACTAATGTGACCAACTGTAATACCATGGAATTTAGTATCCTAGATTCAGGCTGTGTTCTGTGGTCATAATACGGAAGGCACCTATGAGGAGGCTGATTTGGCTCAATCAACAATTGATGCCCTACTCTAGGGTGGACATAGGCAAAGTCTGGGGGAAAGGAGAGTGTCCAAATGGATACAGTGTGTTTTGTGCAATGATGGGAAACGGTGCAAAGGGCTAGATATAAAACTGAATCACAAAAAAAGCTGAAAGAAAAGGCATAGGAAAATGCACACAGTGCTGAGTGAGGTCTATGACAGCCTGAGGATGATGCTTGCCTTCAGAAAACCACTAGAAACCACTCAGGAAACAACAGCCCAGCCATGGAGCTGGAAAGGCCGGGGACCACACCCGAGAAGACCCTGAACACGAGAGGCAGGCTTCGGGACTGTGTTCTGTGGTGTGGAAGAACCAATGTCACTTTTTAAATCTGGTGCCTGGAAAGGATTCCAAGAAAATGGTGTGTGTTCTGCTTGTTTATGGAAAACATGTGATTTGGGGACACAAGACTTAAAGATGACCTTCCAACTTTTAACCTTTCTCTCTATCCAAGGGAATGCAGCAAGTCATTTCAGAAGAGTGAATGGGAAGTACAAGTTTATCTTGTGGTTTTTTTTTTCCTACTCCTCCCTTTCATTTGTAAGATTTTAAGACACATGGCATCGTTGGTTCTTGGAGGGTCATAAATATGCCCCGTGCTCCACAGGAAAGAAGGCCAGAGGCAGTCAGTTCCACACGCCCTGAGCACTCATGAATAAAATCACTCGGATGACCACCAAAAAAAAAAAAAAAAAAAAAAAAAGAGGGTGAGTGTTTTCAGCTAGTTCTTGGTGATTCAACACCCTGCTGGCCAGTGAGGGGGTTATCTGGGAGCTCCCCAGCTCCAACTCCTCTCCTCACCAGGTCCTTGGAGGCTCTACGCAGCTCACTGGTAGGCAGTGGGGAAAATAGGTCGGTCTGTGTTGTAGTTGGTTAGTAACCCTGGAAAAAAAGCTAACCAGGGGAGAATAACAAGTGGAAATGTAAAGTAAGATGGGATTATTTGTTGTTAATATTTATCTCCTACCCCATTGGTCATGCCGGGTCCGACTCTAGATGATCAATCAGGATTATTAGAGGCTCATCAGATGGTTTGTAATCTCAAGGAAAATACAGTCTAATTACATTTTATAATTGTCCAAATCATCGTCATTCTTTCCAGTTAATTTCTTTATTTTCCCATGACTTTTCCAATTCTCATAAGCCTGTGAATGTGTTGCACATGGCTAATTACAGCCTCTGTGCCTAAAATCTATTCCCATGAACGCGTCAGCATTCAAAGAGCCGCTTACCTCCAGTGTGAACACGGGAAGCATTTCTTATAGCAAAGCTCACCATGGAAACATAGTCCCATGAGGGGACAGGCTTCTTTCCCTCTTTTCCTTTTTTTGTTTCATTTTTATATAGATAGTTATCATCTGCCTTTCAGGTAGAACTTCCCTGACTTCTGCTGAATTTTTATTGTGGTAGAACACAGGCAATATTATCTCTTCTACTTTGTTCAAGAGGCTCATGGGAAATGGAATTATTAGCATTAAACTATATTTTGATGAAAAAGCTTGGTTTAAAATACTAACTAATGATGATAAGACTCTTAAAGACCAACTGCATTTTCTGGAAGGACCTGAAAGTGATAATGGCCTCTTCACCGTGCAAATGCTTAGAAATGCCAAAGGGAAAGAAAGCTTGAAAAGGTATCTCAATCTTTTCATTTAAAAGCTCAAGATTCTAGATTGAGGGGTAAAGATGGCGGAAGGCCAGGTGACCCCATTTCGGGGAGTTCCCTGAAGAGAGCTGAATTCCAGCAAAAAAAACACTACAAGACCACCGTGAACACCCATGAAACCAGCCTGAAATGTGATATTTCCCACTTCTGGACTGCCACGAGAGACAAAGAACATCGGCAAAAATGTAGAAACAAATAAGAGAGTCTGGAGGCTTGCCCCCAGAGACAGGGGAGTGGAGGAGGAAGCCCGCAGAGCTGAACCATTGAAAACAAATACCCCAAAACGAAAGTGCTCTGTGAGTGAGGAATAACAGCAGATTACGGCCTGAATCGGGGCTAAAAAGAAGCGAAACACAGCGGAGCCCGGGGCAAGGCAAGGAGACTTTTTAAAATCTTTTTTTCTTTCTTTTCCCGCTGCCCAGCTCCCTCCGCCCAGGGGGCCCCAGCGCGCAGCCGCCTGCCTCCACCTGAGCCGCCACAGCTGCCGGGAAAGCAGCGGGAGTGGATTCTATTTCTACGCCGCTGCCCTTCTCTCCCATTTCTCTCCACACCGTGGGCCACGTGTAGACCCCCCAGGGGAAGACATTTTTTACAGACTTTCGTGGCACCGGAGAGGCCCCAGGTCTCAGGGCGCAGACAAACTTCCGCGATCCAAAAGGAGTTGTGGCTTTGAGGTGCGGGAGTGAAACGACAAGCGGGGACGGGGGCAGAAATCAATACAACGTCTGCACCAGCCCGGCTGTGACAGACTGCCAACCGGGAGGCTGGAAAGAGCCCCTCCCTGTGTAGAGGCTCCCTCTGGGAAGGAGATCTGGGCACAGACATCCTGCTCCGACTTGACTTCCTCAACTGCTGAAAAAAGACGCAAAAGAACAACGCTCCGCTACCAGAGAATTATAACCTGATAATCTGGTTACCATTGAGAACAGCCTCTAGCAAGGGGGGCCAAGAGACTCAGCCTAGGTAGAAGGACTGAAAGGGAACGGCATGCCCCGCCCCCAGAAAGCACGCCAGAAGCTCAGGAGGACAACATTCCAATGCAAAACCCCAAATTGGGGGAAAGGCAATTTATTAAACTCCTGGCACTGACTACAAGTACCAAAAACTCTACAACTCATTGATAAAGTTTTCCACCTCATTTACTTTTTTAAACTTTTTTCTAGTTTTACTTTTAAAGCTTCCACTTTAAGCTTAAAATTACATTCTCACGGTTTTTCTTCTTTCAATTTTTA
>PITA01031265.1:0-15682 GCA_004023965.1 Spilogale gracilis
GTGTGGAGGCCGACTCCCGTCCTGGTTGGGCTGTTGCGGTAGTAACGTGTGCATGCACTTTTTATGTGTCATGTCGCGAAGTGTGTTCACGTCGGAAGACCTTACCAACTTGGTGAACCTTTATTTCCAGCGACCTTCAGTGAATGTAACGAGCAGGTGATGGCGGGACGAGGTCCCAGACAAGCTGACTTCACTTTTGAGCAAATACCTGCCAGATGCCGTTTCAGTAAATGTGGTTTGCCTGTTCTTTCCAGTGGAAATGGTGTTCTTTGGAAGAAGTGGCTGATGGGGCTTGCCATTGAAACCGTCAGGCAGGTGTTTTTCTCGAAGCGCCCACGCTTTGCTTCTGAGAGAAGTGCTGTGTGCATTGTGCCAGTCTTGTCACAGAGAGCATGAAGATTCGGTCTCAGCCCTCGACACTTCATAAAACGGACACTTTTTCTGCTTCATCAGTTCTTAAGTGAAGCAGGTCTTTGTGTGAAAACGAGCATTGCGATGAGAACGGGGACACGTCCGTCCCGCCGCCTCGAGCGCCAGCGGCGCGCCCACCGTTGCTTTTGCACCCTTAGCGCACTTGTCAAAGTGCTGACACAGCCCGTCGTGTCTGAGTTGACCTTGCAGGTTCCGGAAAGAACTTAAGGGGCTCCAGAGTCCAGGGGCCACTGTCCCTGGGTAAGCGTGGTGGCAGAAGGCAAGCGACGGGTCTGGGTGAGAAGTGACGTGGTGGTGGATGGGCGAGGTTTTGGGGTGGCGATAGCAGCAGACTCAGAAGATGTGTGAGAGGCGTCAGGGGTGCCTCCGGGTGGGCGCAGGCGCTGTTTACCGACGAGGGAACACCGGAGCGGCTGGTGACCGGTGGGCGGGGATGTCCGCGGATCCGTCTCGGTGGTGGGGCGTTTGGGAACACATCAGTATTTGAGTAGGGGTGTTCAGGAGGTGATCAGGCCTGCGGCTCAGAAGAAGACCCGGACTACAGAGGAGGGTTTTCAGGTCACGGGTGCAGTCTGTTGAGGCTGCAGGAGTGGTGATGACTCTTGAGGCAGGCCCGTGTGGTGAGAAAAGAAGTGAGCTGGATGTGAGCTCTTGATGCGGCCGTGTGTGTCGCTCTGGCTGCTCCTCTGGGTCCTCTCCCCGCCTCGCTGCCCGTTTGCTGGGGCCGGCTGGCACGGTGTCCCTCCTGTCCCGTGTCTGGTGATGCTGGCGGTTGGGGTTGATGCCCATGGGCTCTGTGCATTCTAAATTCCGTGATCACGTCTCCCAGAATATTCCAGAGCTGTCCATGGCCTTTTCCGTCTGGTGCTGCACGTGGAGAGGCTGCTAGTGACACCCTCCCTCTTCCGTGTTTACTGGCTTCCGCTCTTCTGTGAGGAGGACCTTGGTCTTCACTGTTTGGGTCCTTGAAATGAGGAAAGATGAGGTTAAGGATTGATTTTTTCCCCCCTTTTTGAGTTTTTAGGGTCACAACTTGCTCTAGGAGCTTGCGTGGCTATTGATGGAGGGATTTATTCATTTATTTATTTATTTATTTATTTATTTATTTATTTATATATTTAAAAGATTTTATTTATTTATTTGACAGAGAGAAACACAGCGAGAGAGGGAACACATGCAGAGGGACTGAGAGGGGGAGAAGCAGGCTTCCCGCCGAGCAGGGAGCCCAATGTGGGGCTCGATCCTGGGTCTCCGGGATCATGACCTGAGCCGAAGGCAGTCGCTTAACCAACTGAGCCACCCAGGTGCCCCGAAGGGTTTTTTTAAAGAGTCCTTGTGAAATAAGGGCTGGTTTTGTGTCTGATGCATTTCAGTGAATTTGATACTCGCGCTGGCCCATCGGCATTCCCTCCTGTTTCCCACGCAGGGTGTCCCAGGCCTGTTTCGGGCCCTTTCCCACATGAGGGAGGAACTCCGGGAGGAACGCTGGTGTTTTTCTCCTGCTGGGAAAATAGAACTTAGCCTAATGGTGGGCTGAGAGGCCAGGGGGTCCTTACTGGTGGATTGCCATTTTTAGGGGGGCCTTTCACTGAACAGAGGTGGAAACATATTTTTTAGAAAGAAAAAAGTAAATCATGAGTATGTACCTATGATTCCAATTGAAATGGAAGGGTTTTTTTTGTTTTTTTAAGTTAGCTACTTTGATTTTATACTTGTGTATCATTACTCTTAAAATTCCTGGTTTCCACGGGCGCCTGGGTGGCTCAGTGGGTCAAAGCCTCTGCCTTCGGCTCAGGTCATGATCTCAGGGTCCTGGGATCGAGTCCCGCATCGGGCTCTCTGCTCATCAGGGAGCCTGCTTCCTCCTCTCTCTCTGCCTGCCTCTCTGCCTACCTGTGATCTCTCTCTGTCAAATAAATAAATAAAATCTTTAAAAGAAAAAAAATCCTGGTTTCCAGCCACAGTAGCACAAGTGCTTTTTGCCTTCCTCCGGGCACGTGGGTGGCAGCTGTGGGCCGGGCTCTCGGCGGCGTCTGCTTGTGGTCTGTCTTCTCTGTGGTGCCGCTTGTCTTGCTGCGGTCGTACAGCCAAAATTCACTTTTTAGTCTGTCCTTTCATTGTTCTTTTTGGGGACAAAGAATATGTTCTTTATTACTTAATATATTTCTATTATATTTTAAAAATTTGGTAGTATTTTAAAGTAATATTTTAAGAACAGTAACATTAAAAATATATTTAATATATGATTTAAAAAGTTTATATTTGTTAAAGCATATGTATATCTTTACAACGTTTTAAATGCCTTTTCTTACTGAAATGGTGGGGTGCTGTAAACGTCGTTTTGCACTGCGTTTTCTCGGATGGTAGGTACTGGAGATCAGTCCTTATCAGTGCGCAGACGTCTTCGTCGGGGGTCTACTGTGTGCGCTGCCGGGAGGCGTGCAGCCGGCCCTGCGCCGACTCCGTCTGAAATCTGGGCTGAGACCTCAGTGTGATTGAAAACTTGAGGGTGAGACACTTAAACGAGGACTCCAGAGTGAGGGACAATGAGCATGAAGTGAATTTGATTCATGAGCACGCTGATTTACTTTTAAATCACTTTTGACAGAAATCTTTAAAGTTTATCACAGACTTCTGTACTAGAATTTAGTGATGTTTTCATTATTTAATTCTGATTTCCTATGTCTTCCCTGAGTGTCACTGAACATTGGTCAGTTTCATGTGCCCATTTCAGAAATGTGCAGCCCTTTCACAAATGTTTAGTCGTGGCTTTTTCAGCACCTTGACTGACGTATGGGAAAGTCAAATTTATAGTAAGCCTGGTATTAACATACACGTATTCCTCCGTGTTTCCTGCAGCCGAGGAAACAGCGCGTCCCTGTCTTTATCTGCGTTTCTGCTGTTGTGATTTTTATAGCATGCAGTTAAGACCATTCCCTCATTAATAGTGATGCTGTCCCCGCTCAGATGTCCTGCCTTACTCAATACGGGTCCTGCTGGAAGCTGCTGTGCGGAACTGTGATGGTTTTTTAATGAAAAAGGAAGATGTCATGAACATTCTAGACTGGAAAACCAAACAGAGCAATGTCGAAGTGCCCTTTTTCCCTGCCCGTGTTCTTCTTCAAGACTTTACGTGAGTGGGAGAGGTTTTCCTTCCTAAAATTCAGACTG
Source organism: Spilogale gracilis (assembly GCA_004023965.1). Classification (NCBI taxonomy): domain Eukaryota; kingdom Metazoa; phylum Chordata; class Mammalia; order Carnivora; family Mephitidae; genus Spilogale; species Spilogale gracilis. The sequence continues at coordinate 3,604 of PITA01031265.1, forward strand.
CCTACTCGTTGGCTGTGTTTGTAATTCTGAAGTTTGTTTATAAATTTAAAGAATTGTCCTGAGAAACAAACTGAGGGTTTTAGAAGGGAGGGGTGTGGGCGGGTGGGTGAGCCCGGTGACGGGCATCAAGGAAGGCTAGACTGCACGGGGCACTGGGCCTTCTTCGCTGACAGTGAATCAGGGAGCACTGCATCAAAAACTAATGATGTGTTTTATGGTGGCTAACATGACAAAGGTCGTTTCTAAATTACAGCATTTCATTAAAAAGAAGTGCTTATTTTTTTACACTCTTTATTGAAAATCTGCTGTTGCTGAACTCTGCGTGCTGGTCCTCCCCAGTTAGTGAGTGGACTTCGGAGACGTGGACAGGCGAACCCCACTGCCCCGCTGCTGGCCCTCTCCAGGTCTCCCCATCACAGGAGAGGCCCGCCTCCTCTCTTTCCCTCCTTCCTAACCCAGTCCATTGGCAGCTTCTGTGGACTCCACCTTTGAGATGGGTCCCGAGCCCACAGACCTCTTCCAATCTCCACCCTCATCCCAGTCCTGGCCCCGGGCACTCTCACCGGGACTGCAGCTCTTAGTGTCTCCAGCCGGTAGCTCTGCCTTCACACTTGCGCACTTAGAGTCCGTAGTTGTCTCTTCGCAGTAGATCATGTGACTTAATTAAAGATTTAACCAGGGTCCTGTTATTCCTTAGACTAAAATCCAGAGTTAGCTACATAAGCAAGACAAACCCCCCCCCACCCCCCCCGCTTCCGCTGGGTCGGTCATGAGCTCGAGGTCCTGAGGGGGTTCTGGGAGGGACGGCAATGTCGTGAAATTTAAAGCAGGAAAAGAATTCCATAGACAGGTCTCTGGAAGTTTTCTTTTGCCTCCAAAAGTCCCCTCTCGTGTTATTTGTGGCACTTGAGCTCTCAGTAACGTCAATGCTAATTCTCATGAAACTGGGACAGGTCAGACTTTGGATAACAAGTACATCATCTAATGCGAGTACAATCTAGAAAGGGATACATTTATTTTATTTTATTTTTTTTTAAGATTTTATTTATTTGACAGAGAGAAACACAGCCAGAGAGGGAACACAAGCAGGGGGAGTGAGAGAGGGAGAAGCAGGCTTCCCACTGAGCAGGGAGCCCGATGTGGGGCTCGATCCCGGGTCTCCAGGATCATGACCCAAGCCGAAGGCAGTCGCCTAACCGACTGAGCCACCCAGGCGCCCCTAGAAAGGGATACATTTAGATATGAATGTGAATGAGTGTACGAAAGTGCCAGTCAGACCATAATTTTCATCATTCTTTATTTTTTAGTGGAATACCAGCAATGGTGGATTTTGCTGCTATGAGGGAGGCAGTGAAAATTCTTGGAGGCGACCCGAAGAAAGTCCACCCTGCCCGTCCGACAGATCTCACAGTTGACCATTCTTTACAGATCGACTTCAGTAAATGGTAAGTGAGCACAGGCGCTTGTGGGGAGAGCTGTGCGAGGTAGCCAGCCCCCAGCCCCCGGTTAGGGAAAGGGCATCGGGATGGTCCCGGCAGAGGCTGCTGAGTTCAGTGCACATTGGTCAGCAGAAGAGCCAGTGAAGTCTACGTACTGATGATTTTTTTTTAACAGAGCCTAAATTTAAAATGGTTCATGTTTACACATTTTTGCTGCACTTTTGATTAAAATGAATGATCCTAGAACCTGCTTGTGGAGTGAGTTCTTGTTCATTATCTTTTGTTTTTTAACGTACTTGCCTTAGAGAATCTAAAGAAAGACAGGAGGGAGCCGTGAATGTCTTTAATTGGTGGTAAAAGTCACAGTGCTTACTAAAACTCTGTTTTTTCACATCTTCTGTTTAAAAGGTCCTTTGACCAAGGACTAGAGAGGACATTCTCTGGTGATTTCACATGGACCCAGATGATTGTCCCAGCCTGCGATCGCTCTCACCCTCTAGACTAGCCCTGTTGTCACAGGGGGAAACCCACTTGGGTGCTTGCTGAACGCCATTTCATTTGTCGTGAAGTAACATGCAAATGGTTTTCTCAGGCACATAGGGTCGTGTTTTCATCTCCATAAATTTAAGTGACCTATTTCTGTTTTGTTTTTTTATAATCTGAGACTTGCTTTTGAAACCTGAGTTAAGTGCTGTATTAATGTTTGAACATTTCTTAGTTCCAGATAACATTGCCACGTATGTGTGTTTTTTTTGAGAAGCTAACTTTGTCACTTTTAAATGGTCTTCTTCTGTTTCCTTTTCTGGAATGCTAGTGCAGTACAGAATGCTCCGAACCCTGGAGGCGGCGACCCGCAGAGAGCAGGGAAGCTCTCCCCGCTCCGCGCGCAGCCCAAGAAGCTCCCCTGCAGGGGCCAGACCACCTGCCGGGGGCCGTGCGAGTCTGGAGAGTCCGGCCGAAATTCAGGAAAATTTTCTTCGCAGATCGAGAACACACCCATTCTCTGTCCTTTTCATTTGCAACCAGTGCCTGAGTATGCGATTTTTTTAAAAAATATTCATGAGTGCTGGGTTATTTTTCAATTACAGAAATCCCACCTTTTCCCTCCCCCTCCTGGTCCCTCTGACGTAGCCTTATGCTGTCCCACACGAGGTCTCTGAATCTCACCACCGGTTCCTACTCTGTGGGAAGAAAGCCGTCTGACGATTTTTCTGCAAATACATTTCATTTTTGTGACTAATGTAGGCAGAAAAATGGGATCTCACCTTCAACTCTGAATTTTTTATTTTAGTGAATCTGTACCATTCACATGTTCTTTGTTCATTCAAATGCTTTTGTGAATTCCCTGTTTATAGTTTTAGCTTTTCTCTCCTACTAGAATTCTTGTTATTTCCAATTTAATGATGAGCTTGATGTTAAGAATATTGTAATGATAAAAAGCCCGTGTAGGTAAGCAGTTGCCTATATGATGCCCTGGGAGGCAGTGATCCCGCCCAGGAAAGAATTCTATTCTTAGGAGTTGGTTAAATTTCCTAATTAGTAGTTTAAAAAAAAGAAAAAAAATTCTATACTTAAATTTTTGTGTGCTGTAAAGTCTTCAAACTCTGTTAATTGTTAAGAATTATGTTGTTTACCCTGTTGTCAATAGACGTTCAAAAATTTTTTGAAATTAATAAGAAAATAACACACTTTTTCAAATTAAAGAATGTAATACGTTTAAGATTTAGGGTAGCTAAGAACAATACCCGCACTTATTCTAGTGCGATAGAATAAGACAGGTGATAATAAGGTGACCGTTCTGTTCGCTCACACGTCTGTAAACTGGTTCTTCGGGCTCTCGGATGGCGGCAGTTGGGGGCTCAGTATTTCTAGGAGGCCTCCGGCCGCAGTGATCTCACGCACTCTTTCTCCCTGGGAATTCAGTATAGTCTGTAGGTCCCTCGCCGTCAGGTGAGGACGGTTCTGTGTAAGCAGTCCTCCTTCCTGCTGCCTCATTGACCCGTCGTTAGGTGCATGTGGACATTTGAAACGAGCAGCTCTTAAACAGAAACTTCCTGAAAAGGACTTACTGACTCAAGCACCACTGAGTTTTCTTTGGCTGCCTTTTCATAACTGGCAGAGCATGAAGTGCAAAGAGGGTAGATTTTTAATTAAAAATATAACCTGGTGTCACAGTCCCCTCAGTTTTGACTCCAAGTTACAAAGAATTTGGATGGGTTGGCCCGTGGTCTCTGGGAGTAGGGAGACCGTGGCATCGGTGCCGTGTCGGCGACAGACCCAGGTGGGCAGCGGGCGCAGAGGAAGTGGGCACTGGAGACCACTGCCTGCCTGGAAGCCGGGCACTGAGCTCAGGGACGAGGGGCACTTTGTAGCTGCACGCGCTGCGGGGTGTTCAGTAGAGTCCAAGGGAAATGCCAGCTGGGGGGAGGTGGGGCCTCCAGGGGTCACTCAGCAATAAAGGAGCCAAGTAGTCTGTGTTTCTCAGAAAGCTGACCAGTGACCATGTGGAAGGGTCTGGACCCTGGAGGACACACATAATCTCAGTTGTGTTGCTATCCTAGTCCACACTGGGTCACCAGCTGGCAGGAAACAGCTGAAAACTGCTAGAAGTCATCCTTCATTTTCATTTATTTTTAAAGATTTTATTTGAGAGAGAGAACAGACATGTGAGGGGCAGAGGGAGAAGCAGGCTCCCTGCTGAGCAGGGAGCCCCATGCGGGACTCGATCCCAGGACCCTGAGATCATGACCCGAGGTGAAGGCAGAGGCTTAACCCACTGAGCCACCCAGGTGTCCCTAGAAATCCATTTTTTAAATGTCCGTTAGGTAAAAATCACTTCCTAAAAATGGCACATTGTTTACTGGTTGGAGGTGGGTGGTTTTTACCTCTTAGTTTAAATAATGCACGTACAATACGTTCATAATCCGTACAAAGTAAACTGCCAGTTACACAGCAAATAGAACGTTCAGTTTTGGGTGGGATGAACAAGAGCGGTTTTGCTCAGAGCTTTCTGCACGTGCCCAGTGGAGCTGGGTGGGAGGAAGTGCGTGTTCGAGCTGGCGCGCTTGGTGCTGCCCTGCTCCGTGCGGGGGAGGACCCGGCGGCGGTGCTGCTGTGTCACTGCTGGTGGCACCGGCTTGCACGGCGACCCGGTCTGGTCCGGGGCGGGAAGGCCGAGCTCTGGAAGTAGCTCCTGTGTGGGCCTCGAGCAGAGCTCCCTTGTTGAAGGGTAGAAGCTGATACTGAGAAGTCTAGGGAATGGCTGTTCCGGGAATTTTTAAGCCGTGTCTGTGTGCCTAAGAACAAACACTCGGAAACAAGGCACGTTTTCTCTACGACCCACACGCTCACTGCCGGCTCTTCTTCCTTTTAGACCTGAAACAGTGTTAAAAAACCAAGAAGTAGAATTCGGCAGAAATCGGGAGAGGCTTCAGTTTTTCAAGGTACACATGATTTGGGTGGAATTTTTATATTGATATTCACAGAATATTGACAAGTGCGATATTTATGTCCTTTGAATTAGTAAGTTTTTTTTTTTTTTTTTTTTTTAAAGATTTTATTTATTTATTTGACAGAGAAACACAGCGAGAGAGGGAACACAAGCAGGGGTAGTGAGAGAGGGAGAAGCAGGCTTCCCGCTGAGCAGGGAGCCCGATGTGGGACTTGATCCCGGGTCTCCGGGATCATGACCTGAGCCGAAGGCAGTCGCTTAACCAACTGAGCCACCCAGGCGCCCCCTTTTTTTTTTTTTAAGATTTTATTTGACAGAGAGAGGAAACACAAGCAGGGGGGAAGAGAGGGAGAAGCAGGGAGCCCGATGCGGGGCTCCATCCCATGAGCCTGGGATCATGACCTGAGCCGAAGTCAGGCGCTTAACCACTGAGCCCCCCAGGCGCCCCTAAATTAGTAGTTCTTCAATGCTTTGTGGCAGTGGAACCTTTTCTTTCTTCAGATAAAATTTCATTGGAAACCCCGGTATATAAAATAGAATGAAACCAAGTGGGTGTAATTTGAGGTTGTGGGAAGGCCTTGTGCTTGCCCCGCCCCGCTCTGAGAGTCCTTGGGGCATGGTTGAAAACTGCCATTTATCTGGACTAGGAGAGCATGACGTACAATACGTTCATAATCCGTACAAAGTAAACTGCCAGTTACACAGCAAATAGAACGAGAGCGGTTTTGCTCAGAGCATCTCCCTGACGTAACTTAGCCTCAGTGATCTGCACGACGCGTGTGTGTGTTGGTCTTCGTGCGTCTGCTGTAGACTTGGGCCATGTTGCGCATCCGTGAGATGTTTTTAGTGTCAGTAGTTAACTGGTATTTTGATTGTGAGCACAAATGGATACGCTAACCCTTGGATATTTTATATTTAAACGCGATGTAGTGGAGTTCGAGAGTTTTTAAGAACGTGGCTGTAATTCCTCCGGGAACTGGAACTGCTCATCAAGTAAACTTAGAGTATTTGTCGAGAGTGGTTTTTGAAGAAGACGACCTCCTCTTCCCAGACAGTGTGGTCGGCACAGATTCTCATATAACCATGGTGAATGGCTTGGGGATTCTGGGCTGGGGTAAGTAAACCACTACGCGTGCCGGGTTCGCGGGGGAGGAGGCGTCAGGAGCGCTGTAGAGGAGGGCGGGTGGCCGCTCCGTGACGGCGGCGGCAGAAGGACCCTGGGCCCAACTTGTCTCTGGTGTTGCGCTGAGCTTCCCGAGGGCCGCAGGCTCCGGGTTCCTTTCTGTGTGTTGAGTAGAGTTCAGTACTCAGCGTAGGGATTGCTGCACGTGGACAGCACTCAGTAGAGAGGTAAACACCAGTTGGTTTCGAGCACGTGAGCACAGGCCTTTCGAGAGGCTTGGGTCTGTGAGCACAGTCCGAGTGGCGGTGTGGCGGCTCTGAGGGGCGCTCGGAGAGGAGACGGTGCACTGAGAATGGACGCACTTCTCCGACGTGCGGCGCTCACCATCTGTATCGCTTCAGGGGTTGGAGGCATCGAAACCGAAGCGGTCATGCTGGGTCTGCCGGTCTCTCTTACTCTCCCGGAGGTGGTTGGATGTGAGCTGAGCGGCTCATCAAACCCTTTCGTCACGTCCATAGATGTCGTGCTAGGCATCACAAAGGTAATTGTGCCACCGCAAGACGCAGCGCGTGACGTGCAGGGGCCCCGCGAGGGTAGGCTTGGGCTCTCCGCGGCCGCCTCCGTGCTCTGGCCTCTGTGGCCGTGACCTCGTAGTGACGGTCACAGGAGCAGCCGCAAGGGCAGAACCCTTCCTGGGCGCTAGGAAGTACAGAAACTCTCGCTGTGCCTTGTTCGTTCCTCGCTACTGTGACCCTCCCCGTTTCAGTTCTGAGAAAACGGACCCGGTAGGTTTGACGCCTTGGCAGCGGGGCCCCGGGCTGAGCAGTGCGCTGGAACGGGACGCATCGGCTCCTGGCCACGAACGCTTGCTGACCGTGCCGATTAGAGGGTCCTGTCCGGGAAAGTCATCGCATCTCTTTAATACCTAACTGGATCATTTGCCCTTTAGAAAATAGTTTCTCTCCTGGGAACACGGACTGCAGCAGTGTGCGCTGTCAAGATTGTGTCTTGGCTGCTTTAAAACTTCTAAAGGATTATAGAAAGACTTAACCAGAATTTTTAAAATATTGGCTGCATGCTATTTTTTTTTTTTTAAGATTTTACTTATTTGACAGAGAGACACACAGCCAGAGAGGGAACACAAGCAGGGGGAGTGAGAGAGGGAGAAGCAGGCTTCCCGCCGAGCAGGGAGCCCGACGTGGGGCTCGATCCCGGGTCTCCGGGATCATGACCTGAGCCGAAGGCAGACGCTAAGCAACCAAGCCACCTGGACGCCCTGACTGCATGCTACTTAATATGCATACTCTGGAGTTTCCTAGTGAACAGTAATTTGTGACTCTCTATCCTAAATTTCTGGTTTTCAATAACTTTGTTTTAATTATTAAGTCCATTTTATTAAATAAATGAGTGTGGGAACTATCCCACATAGAACAGTTTGGGCCCTGGAGTCTCCACTTCTCTGGTTGGATCATTGATCTGAAGGCCCTTGGGACTCTCTGCAAGGAAGGAAGGGCCCAGCCGCCCTGCCGACATCTAGCACTGAGCTTTCTTCCCTGGCTGAGAACATGCCGACACCCTGTAGGAGTCACGGATGCAGTGCTCGGGGCAGGAAGAAAGTTGAGGGTTGCAGGATCATTCCTAGAGGATAAGGAGTAGCTCAGTACGCTTCTAGAGAGATCCGTATCTTCCTTTGGGGGACCTGAGCAGTAAGGCTACTTTTTAGATCCCTCTGGCTGTATTTTTTTGTAACAGGATTACATGTCTTCTTAAATTTTGGCGTGCTGATATAAAACTTAATGATCACGTGTCTACACTTACTAAATATCTTCTCTCCTGAGGTTCTGTTCTAGTCATGGTTTTTATAGGATTAATCCCGATTGTTTTTCCGGATGTGCATTGTGCACCTCCTGAGTTCGTGCAAACAGCGTTTCGCTCAGTGTCTTACGTGTGCGCCCTAATCCTCGGAGCTACAGCCGGGAACACGGAGAAACCTCTCGGCCTTGAGTGTGAGAGCGGCTTAAGTGGCCCCTCGCCCCTCTGCACTGTGACGGCCGAATCTGACCCTTGGGTCGAGAGTGGTTTCGTTCCGGGTGGGCTTCCCAGGCGGCTCCCTCCCCAGGCAGCCGTGGTGTCGGTAGACAGGCCACTGTCGGGGTCACATGCCAAGAACTCAGGAACGTGAGTTTGCCAGGACGTGTGAAACCCTGTCAAAATGAAATTTACCAGTAATGAATGATGCTGTAAATGTGTGGACTCTCGGGAGAGTTCTTGTAGCCAATACGTATTTTCTTTCAATACACAATTCTATCAGCTTGTTAGCATTTCATTACGTCTAAGATGCCATCGGTGGTTAGCAGTGTCTCACGTCCTCTAGGAAGGAAGAAAGGCAGCCTGATAAAACACGCACTGTCGCGTCTGAGGTCTCCTCGATTTCAGAGACAGTCGCGTGTGGGTCTAGCCCTTTCCAGCCCTTACGCGCCTTCTGCGCCGCCAGACGATGGCGTTGGGCTGGACTTCTGTGGGACTCTTTTTCTTAAAGGACCTGCAAACCCATAGTGAGTTGACATTTGATAAGGACAATGGAGAATCTCTTCCATGCAGTGTCACTGGTAGGGGTTAAAAATTATATTTTGTGCTTTTCAGAGAATCCATGCCAATCTTATTAACTTGGTGTGTGTTTCTGTGTATCCCTTTATTTAGCATCTCAGGCAAGTAGGAGTGGCTGGAAAGTTCGTGGAGTTTTTTGGAAGTGGAGTTTCGCAGTTATCTGCAGTGGATCGGACCACAATCGCCAACATGTGTCCAGAGTACGGTGCTATCCTCAGCTTTTTCCCTGTTGACAATGTGACGTTAAGACATTTAGAACACACAGGTAAGAAGACGGATCAGTGGGGTGGATGTGTCGCCCACGCGGCATTCCCTGGTAACTACCTGTGCTTGGTCCCTAATGCTCAGGAGACCACCTTGTTTGAAATAGTGGCTTTCAAATAAACTGCCTCAGATGTCTTTAAAGAGTGTTGTGCCCTCAAAACCTAACCCCCCCCATGTGACCCGTCGACAGTGACTCGGAGGAGGGGGCTCCGGCCACGGCCACGCTTCTTGCTGCGGGGATGGTGCCACGGCCTTCGTAGCGGTCTGAGCTGCGCTTTGGCAGGAGGCAGGCGTGCGCGCCCACCTACGGAGTCCCTGTGGTAGGAGCAGAGCAGCACCGGACGGAAGGCTCTAGGGACCTGCGCTCTGTCTGAACAGTGACACAGTTCTGTGAAAAGCAGCGTAGGGCTCCAGGTTCCAGACCCTTTCTGTAGCCTGGTGACTAGGAGGTTGGGCCGTCTTGTATTGACGACTTTGCATAGAAAGTACCTGCAGACCACGAACGCGCTCCCGCGCTCCCCTCGTGCTGTCTGCTTCGCTCTCGTGAGCGATTGCTGCCGGACTGCTAGTCTCGGGCTGGAAGTACCTTTGGGGGATGCAGTCTGGTAGTCTGCCCTTGGCAGATTTTGTGACTTAATAGGTCAGATGGCATGTGGACCATTGGTCATTCAGAGCCGTGGTGGGAACGGTGCTCATCGAGTGCAGAGCTTTCTCTCAGGGGATTTGGTTGGTAGAACATCTAGGGAGAAATGGTGGAGGTGCCTCCTCCCTTGCATGTTAATGTGACCTGTGTACTAATGATCTGTTGCTGTAACAGATTTTCCTAAAACTTCGTGGCTTAAAACAGCAACAGCTTGATGGCCACACGGTGCCCATGGGCAGCGGTGTAAATGGGATGGCTGGCACAGCTCATCTCTGCTCCGTGACGCCCGCGGCCTCAACCGTGAGACCAGGCCACTCACCCGCCCCCGGGGTTTCAGCTGGGACTGGCCGCCGTGTCTCCACGTGGCTTTCACTCACTGGCTTCTCCTGGGCGGCGTAACCTGCGAGAGCGAGCACCAGCCAGCCGGGGGTTCCCACAGCTCAGGTCCACGGGTTGATTCTGCCCCTGGATGGAGGGCTGTGTCCCTGTCCCATTGTAAGAAGAGCATACAGCCCGGGGTGTGCACTGGGAGGGCAGTTCCTGGTGGATTCGGGCCACCACCACTGTGCACGCCCCGTGGGTCTTGCAGGGAACTACCCATTGTTAACATCTAGGTTCTTTCCCTTCGGGAAGATCTTCTCAGACCTCTGTTTTTCTGCTCGTGAGACTTCCTTAAGCTTCATTTATGTTTTCATTGTGACGTGTATATTCATGCTGGAAGATAGCGCGTGTCCTTCGTGGTGGGTGACGACTGGTTGTATTCGGTATTAGTGACTCGTGTTCTGCAGACGGTATAGGTTGTATGCGTTTCATACAACTGGCTCAGTATCTCTCATCTTGTCTCCGAGTAACTTCTAAATGGTTTTTGTTTTTTGTTTTTTTAAGATGTTATTTATTTATTTGACAGACAGAGATCACAGGTAGACAGAGAAGCAGGCTCCTCACTGAGCAGAGAGCCCGATGCGGCCTCAATCCCAGGACCCTGAGATCATGACCTGAGCCGAAGGCAGACGCTTAACCCACTGAGCCCCCCAGGCGCCCAAGTAACTTCTAAAGGGGAGGCTACAAGTTTCCATGATGGGTGGAACTTTTACTACTCTTGACAGTAAAATCAGTTAGCAAGTTTGTAAAGAAATGTGTTCTGAGTACTTAGTAACATGCAGTGTCCATTTCTTATGCATTGGAATTCGGCATCCTTACCCTCAAAGAGTTCAAAACTTCTTACTGTATTTTTGTCCCTGTTAACTCTTTCTAGGTTTTGACAAAGCCAAGCTTGAGTCAATGGAAGCATACCTTAAAGCTGTGAAGTTGTTCCGGCACGACCAGGATGCTGCGGGGGAGCCTGCCTACTCCCAGGTGCGTGCGGAGGAGCTGCCTTGTGGCCCTGGCCGCCAGCTCCCGGCCTGCGGCTCTGCACACCCCCCTCTGTGCACTCGGTTCCGTGGTAGGAGGCTGTTCTGAGGGGCTGACGTGTCCATACCGGGCGGTAGAGCAGGTGCAGGCACCCGGTGGGCGCTCAGTGAACGTCCGCTCTCGTTATCATCTAACCAGTTCATGTTGCCTGTGACTCTGCTTACAGATGACTCGTTAAGTTCTCGGACATCTCTTTTAGTGGATTTCACAACTTTTTTTTTTTTTAAGATTTTATTTACTGGGGCGCTTCGCTGGCTCAGTCGTTAAGCATCTGCCTTCAGCTCGGGTCATGATCCCGGTGGGATCGAGCCCCGCATTGGGCTCCCTGCCCGACGGGAAGCCTGCTTCTCTGTCTCTCAACCTCTGCTTGTGTTCCCTCTCTGGCTGTGTTTCTCTGTCAGATACATAAATAAAGTCTTTTATATATATAAGATTTTCTTTATTTGACAGAGAAGCACAGCCAGAGAGGGAGAAGCAGGCTTCCCGCTGAGCAGGGGACCCAAAGCAAGGCTCAATCCTGACACTCCAGGATCATGACCAGAGCCAAAGGCAGACTTAACGACTGAGCCACCCAGGCGCCCCTAGAATTTTACAACATTATATTAAGTCTAAATTTTTAATATTTAAAACACAGAATTGACTCTTAGTCTCTCACTGTTTTTTCTCTCCATTACGACGGGAGTGCCCCAAGCCTGTCTGCGTTGGGCCAGTGTCTGCCTTCTGTAGACGTGTGTCAGGGAAGGGATTTACGTAAGACACTCTGTCACCTAGGCCAGTGTTTCTTTCCTGTTGGGAATTTGTATCAAAGTAAGTCAAGGTCACTTTCCAGGAAGTTGGCATTTTCATGACCTTCCATTCCTAGGGGTGTCCAGTATCTGCAGCCACTGGGTGTCGTCGAAGGTCTGCTTACGTTAAGCTGTGTTCTTGGGGGAAATCACCCTCTCATCCAGCCTGCTTTTTCCTCCTGGCCTGTGTCCCTGCCTACAGTGTACCTCTGTGCTTGTTTGCCTCTCCCCGCCCAGAAGGCAAGGACGTGCCCGGACAGGAGCGTGGTTGCGTGCGCGTGCTCTGCCACGGCAGCCCCCAGAGCCGTGCCCGGCCCGCGGCACACGGGACGGGTGATGGAGCGAGGCCACGCG
>PITA01031266.1:0-15463 GCA_004023965.1 Spilogale gracilis
CTCCGTCAGAAAGGATGAATACCCAACTTTTGTAGCAACATGGACTGGACTGGAAGAGATTATGCTGAGTGAAATAAGCCAAGAAGAGAAAGTCAAGTATCGCATGGTCTCACTTACTTGCGGTGCATGAGGGGCAAACTGGAGGACAGTGGCAGAAGGAAAGCAAATGGGAACTAGGGTAATCTAGGGAGGGAAACGACACAACAGAGATTTTGGACACAGAAACAAACTGAGGGACTTGGAGGGAGGGGGGTGGAGGGCGGGAGAGCCTGGTGGTGGGTACTGGGGACACCTAAAGCGTGGAGCACTGGGTGTGGGGAATGGGGAATGAATCTTGAAACACTGGGGAAAAAAAATTTAGTAACAATAAAAATGAATAAATTAAAAAAAAAAAGAAAGTAAAAAAGGCTTTAATTAAATTTTCTTTCTACTAAAACTTTACTAAATGGATTTGTCTAGTAAAATAAAGCAAGCAAGACATCTTTCTGCCTTTGCAGTATCTAAGTTAAATTATATTCTTTACTCATGTTAAATTAATTTATACATTTTCATAATGCATTACTACAGATATCACAGATGACCTGTAAACATATTTACTTGATCTTGAATCAAGAGGAGATAGCGAACAGTATTCATTTATAAAGTAGGACTAACTTTCTTATGTCTTAAGTTTTAAAGTTTTTCTTTTTCTATTATATGCTCATTATTCCTATTATCTATATAATCCTAGCGATTTCCTTATCAGTGAGCCATACTGTTGTTTCTCAATCTACCACTGACTTTAAGACAATCATAAAATTTGTATAAAACCACAAAAGACCCCAAATAGTCAAAGCAATCTTGAAAAAAAACAGCAAAGCAGGAGGTATCACAATTCCAGACTGCAAGCTATATTACAAAAACTCTAGTGATCAAGACACTATGGTACAGACACAAAAATAAAGACACAGATCAATGGAACAGGATTAAAAAAAAAAAAAAGCAACCAGAAACAGACCGACATCTAACCTTCAACAAAGCTGGAAAGAATATCCAGAGAAAATATAGTCTCTTCAACAAATGGTGTTGAGAAAATTTGACAGCAATATACAAAGAACAAAACTGAACCACTTTCTTACCCAATATATAAAAATAAACTCAAAATGGATGAAAGACCTAAAAGTGAGACAGGAAACCATCAAAATCCTACAGGAAAACACAGGCAGTATTCTTTGACCTCAGCCACAGGCATGTTCTTTGACCTTGGCCACAGCAACTTCTTATAAAACATGTCTCCAGAACAAGGGTACAAAATCAGTAATGAACTATTGGGACTTCATCAAGATAAAAGGCTTCTGCATAATGAAGGAAACAATTAACAAAACTAAAAGGCAACGTACAGAATGAATGAAGGTATACGCAAATGACATATCTGATAAAGAGCTAATATCCAAAGTCCATAAAGAACTTAGCAAACTGAACACCCAAAAAACAAATAATCCAATTAAAAAATAGGCAGAAGACATGAATAGGCATTTTGCCAAAGAAGACATCCATATGGCCAATAGACATATGAAAAAATGCTCTATATCACTCACCATCAGGAAAATACAAATCCAAACTACAATGAGCTATCCCTTCATACCTGTTGGAATGACCAAAATCAACAACTCAAGAAACAACAGGTTTGGCAAGTATGCAGAGAAAGGGTAACTCTCCTGCATTGTTGGTGGTAATGCAGACTGGTGTAGCCACTGAGCCACTGTGGAAACTCATATGGAGATTCCTCAAGAAGTTAAAAATAGAACCACCCTATAATCCAGCAATTGCACTATTAGGGATTTACCCAAAGAATACAAAAATACTGATTTGAAGGGATACAAGCAGCATTATCAACAATAGCCAAATTATGGAAAAAGTCCAACTGTCCATCAACTAATGAATGGATAAAGAAGTGTAACGGAATATTATTCAGCTAAAGAAAATAATGAACTTGGCATTTGCAACAACATGGATGAATCTAGAAAGTACTGTGTTAAATGAAATAAGTCAGTAAGAGAAAGACAAATACCATATGATATCACTCATATGTGGAATTTAAGAAACAAAAACAAATGAGCAAAGGGAGAAAAAATAGAAGCAAACCAAGAAATAGGTTTTTTTTCTTTATTCTATTATGTTATGTTAGTCATCATGCAGTACATTATTAGTTTTTGGTGTAGTGTTCCATGATTCATTGTTTTTATATAACACCCAGTGCTCCATGTAATAAGTGCCCTCCTTAATACCCATACTGGGCTAGCCAATCCCCCCACCACTCTCCCTTCTGAAAGGGCCACATGCACCTCAGTGTAGCAGCAATGTCCACAATAGCCAAACTGTGGAAGGAGCCAAGATGCCTTTCAACAGACGAATGGATAATGAAGATGCAGTCCATATATACAATGGAATATTAGCCTTCAGAAAGGATAAATACTCACCATTTGCATTGACATAGATCAAACTGGAGGAAATTATGCTAAGTGAAAGAAATCGAGAGGAAAAAGACAATTATCATATGGTCTCACTTATATGTGGAACCTAAGGAACAGCATGGAGGACGTTAGGAGAAGGAAAGGAGAGATGAGTGGGAGGAAATCAGGGGGGATGATGAACCATGAGAGACTATGGACTACAGGAAACAGAGTCTTTACTGAAGATACCAAAAACTGAAGAGAACGGGGGGGGGGGGGAATGGGTGAAATAGGTAATAGGGATTAAAGGGTGCACTTGTTAAAAAAAAAAAAAGGAGTGCACTTGTAATGAGCACCAAGTGCTGAATCACTAAATTGTATGCCTGAAAATAATATTACACTATATGTTAACTAACTAGAATTTAAATAAAAAATTTAAAAATTTTAATTAAAAAAAATGACTTCTGGCTTTGTTCTTTTGAGGTACATAAGAGTTGCACAATCCAATCAAGTCATCTTCCGCTGGGTGACATTAAGACATGAGAGTGAGGGTGGAATGCACTAGGATTAATGCCAGTTTCAGAAAATGGAATCAGAAGTGAGAACAATGCCAAAGTAAACTAGCCATCTTTTACTTACAGCTGACACGTGCTGCAAGAGACACATGACATCTATCATGTCTGCGAGGATAAGGAGTCTGGTAACTGCAGCCAACAAGGCACGGGCAGCGTGAACCACAGCCTCCCTTTTGGGGAGATAACATGGGTCATCTGCAAATCTCTCAGCTGACACTTTCAGAGCCTCGCCTGAAAAACACAACCCAAAATAATATACATTAAGTTTCAGCTATACCTGTTTAAGCATTTATCACCCCAATTCCACATACATTTTATGACTAAGCATAATATTAAAATAGCGCCAGTTGACACTAGAACACTGTTAATAAACAATGAGTTTAAAATTGACATCTGTTTTTAATAAATGCTCTGGAGTTTAAGAAGCATGATATCATCTTCCTGTAAGAGAAATGTGTTCAATTGACTAGCAACATCTAGTAGAATTGCAGTTAACTTCTGTATTTGCTGAGTCTCATTTGCTGTAAAAAGGTTTCATTACTAAAACTTCAATTGGAAAAAATCTTGTTTATAAAAATAAGGTAAATTTTCATTGAGTTACTTTCCAAGTGAATTTTAGAAAAGAGCTAGCCTGGACGCCTGGGTGGCTCAGTCAGTTAAGCATCTGCCTTCAGCTCAGGTCACAATCCCAGGGTTCTGGGATCAAGTCCCACATTGGGTTCCCTGCTCAGTGGAGGTCTGCTTTTCTTTCTGTCCCCCACTCCACTCATGCTTTCTCTCTCTCTCCTTCTCTATCTCTACCAAATACATAAATAAAATCTTTTAATAAAGAAAAAGAAAAGAGCTATCCTTTGAAACAGCAACTCTCTGATAAAAGTTCTCTGCCTACTTGTGATCTCTCTGTCAAATAAATAAATAAAATCTTTTTAAAAAAGAGAGAGATGAGGAAGGCACTATATCATAATAAAGAGGTCTATCCAGTAAGAAGATCTAACAATTGTAAATATTTATGCCCCTAACATGGGAGCAGCCAATTCTCTAAACCAATTAATAACAAAATTAAATAAACACATCAATAATAATAAAATAATAGTCAGGGATTTTAACACCCCACTCATTGCAATGACTAGATCATCTAAGCAGAAGATCAACAAGGACACAAGACTTTGAATGACACACTGGGCCAGATGGACTTCACAGATATATTCAAGGCATTCCATCCTAAAGCAAAAGAATACACATTCTTATCAAGTACACGTGGAACATTTACCAGAACAGATAACATATTGGATCACAAATCAGGTCCCACCTACATTAAAAAAATGGGTACATTCCCTGCATATTTCCAGACCACAATGTTATGAAACTGGAACTCAGTCACAAGCAAAAATTTGAAAGAACTCAAATTCATGGAGGTTAAAGAACATCCTACTAAAGAATGAATGGGTCAACCAGGAAATTAAAGAAGAAAGACAATATTTTTTTGTCTTTAAATTAAAGATAATTTTAAAAATTCATGTAAATGGGGTGCCTGAGTGGCTCAGACATTAAGCATCTGCCTTCAGCTCAGGTCATGGTCCCAGGGTACTGGAAAAAAGCCCTGCATCAGGCTCCCTGCTTGGCAGAAAGCCTGCTTCTCCCTCTCCCTTTAACCCTTCCTGTGTTTCCTCTCTCGCTGTGTCTCTGTCAAATAAATAAATAAAATCTTAAATAATAATAATAATAATAATAATAATAATAATATATTCATGGAAACAAATGAAAATGAATACACAACTTTTCAAAACCTTTGGGATGCAGCAAAGGCAGTCCTAAGAAGGAAGTAAATAACAATACAGGCCTTTCTCAGGAAACAAGAAGGTTCTCAAATACACAAACTAACCTTACACCTAAAGCAGCTAGAGAAAGAACCACAAATAAAGCTTAAACACACAGCAGGAGAAGAGAATTAATAAAGATTGGAGCAGAAATCAATGAAATAGAAGCCAAAGGAACAGTAGAACAGACCAGCAAAACTAGCAGCTGTTTCTTTGAAAGAATAAATAAGATTGATAAACCCCTAGCCAGACTTATCAAAAAGAGAAAGGACCCAAATTAATAAAATCATGAATGAAAGAGGATAGGTCACAACCAATACCACAGACATACAATTATAAGAATATATTATGAACAACTATTTGCCAGCACATTAGACAATCTGGAAGAAATGGATGCATTCCTTGAGACACATAAACTACCAAAAGTGAACCAAAAAGAAATAGAAAACATGAACAGACCCATAACCGGTAAGAAAATTGAAGCAGTAATCAAGAATCTCCCAACAAACAAGAGTCCAGGACCAGATGGCTTCCCAGAGAAAGTCTACCAAACATTTAAAGAAGAATTAATACCTATTCTTTTGAAGCTGTTTCCAAAAAAAAAAATAGAAAGGGAAGGAAAACTTCCACACTTACTCTATAAGGCCAGCATTACCTGATCCCCAAACCAAAGACCCCATCAAAAAGGAAAATCACAGACCAATATACCTGATGAACTTGGAGGCAAAAATTTTCAGTCATAGGATTCAACAGTATATTAAAAGGATTATTCATCAAAGTCAAGTGGGATTTATTCCTGGGATGCAAATGGGTTTCAATATCCACAAATCAGTGTGATAAACTACATTAATAAAAGAAAGGCAGAGAACCATCTCAATAGATGCAGAAAAAGCATTTGACCAAATACAGTATCCTTTCTTTATTAAAATTCTTCACAGTGTAGAGATAGAGGGTACATACCTCAATATCAGAGAAGCCATATACAAAAAGCCCACTGCAAATATCATTCTCAATGGGGAAAAACTGAGAGCTTTTCTCCTAAGGTAAGGTACAGAGCAGGGGTGTCCACTCTCACCACCACTGTCAACATACTACTAGAAGTCCGAGCCTCAGCAATCAGGGAACATAAAGAAATAAAAGGCATCCAAAGTGGCAAAGAAGAAACCAAATTCACACTCTTTGCAGATGACAGATACTCTATGTGGAGAACCCAAAAGACTCCATCTTAACATTGCCAGAATTCATACAGGAATCCAGCAAAGTGTCAGGATATAAAATCAAAGCACAGAAATCAGTTGCATTTCTACACACTAACAATGAGACAGAAGGAAGAGAAATTACAGAGTTGATCCCATTTACAATTGTACCCAATACCATAAAATACCTAGGAATAAACCTAACCATAGAGGAAAGGATGGGTACTCAAAAAACTACAGAACCCCCATGAAAGATATTGAGGAAGACACAAAGAAATGGAAAAATGTTCCATGTCCATGAATCGGAAGAATAAATATTGCCAAAATGTCTATGTTACCTAGAACAATCTACACATTCAAAGCAATCCCTATCAAAATACCATCAATTTTTTTCACAGAGCTAAAACAAATAATCCTAAAATTTGTATGGAAACAGAAAAGACCCCCAAATAGCCAGAGGAATGTTGAAAAACAGAATCAAAGTTGGTGGCATCACAATCCCAAACTTTGAGTTCTATCACAAAGTTGTCATCATCAAGACATATGGTACTGGCACAAAAACAGACAGATAGATCAATGGAACAGAAGAGAGTACCCAGAAATGAACCCTCAACTCTATGGTCAACTCATCTTTGACAAAGCAGGAATGAATTATCCACTGGAAAAAAGACAGTATTTTCAACAAATGGTATTGGAAACATTGAACGCCAAAATGCAGAAGAATGAAACTGGACTGGTTTCTTTTACCACACACAAAAACAGACTCAAAATGGGTCAAAGACCTAAATGTGAGACAGGAATCCACCAAAATCCTTGAGAACACAGGCAGCAACTTCTACAACCTCATCCACAGCAATTTCTTGCTAAACATGTCTCCAAAGGCAAGAGAAAGGCAAAAATGAACTATTGGGACTTCATCAAGATAAAAAACTTTTGCAGAGCAAAGGAAATGGTAAACAAAATGAAAAGGCAACCAACAGAATGGGAAAAGATATTTGCAAATGACATATCAAATAAAGGGATAGTATCCAAAATTTATAAAGAATTTTTCAAACTCACCACCCAAATAAAAAACAATCTAATCAAGACATGGACAGAAGGCATGAATGGACATTTCTGCAAAAAAGACACTGAAATGGTCAACAAGCACATGAAAAAATGCTCAACATCACCGGACATCAAGGAAATACAAATCAAAACCACAATGCAATACTACCTCACTTCAATCAGAATCACTAAAATTAACACTGTTGGTGGAAATGCAAGCTGGTACAGCAACTAAGGAAAACAGTATGAAGGTTCCTCAAAAAGTTGAAAACTGAGTTATCCTATGAGCCAGCAATTGTACTACTGAGTATTTACCCCAAGGATACAAATATAGTGATGTGAAAGGGCACCTGCACCCCAATGTTTATAGCAGCAGTGACCACAATTGCCAAACTATGGAAAGAGCCCAAATGTCCATCAACAGATGAATGGATAAAGAAGATGTAGTGTATATATATACAACAGAATACTACTCGGCCATAAAAAGAAAAAAGAAAACTTGCCATTTGCAGCAACATGGATGGAACTAGAGGGTATCAGTCTAAATGAAATAAGTCAATCAGAGAAAGACAATTATCATATGATCTCGCTGATACATGGAATTTAAGAAACAAAACAGAACATAGGGAAAGAGAGGAAAAAATAAAAAACAAAATCAGAAAGGACGACAAACCATAAGAGACTCCTAATCATGGGAAAAAAAACTGAGGCTTATTGAAGGGATGGGGTAACTGGGTGATGGACATTAAGGAGGGCATGTGATGTAATGAGTACTGGGTATTATATAAGACTGATGGGCCCTGGGGTGGCTCAGTCGGTTAAGTGTCTACCTTCAGCTCAGATCATGATCCTAAGGTCCCGGGTTCAAGTTCCAAACAGAACTCCCTGCTCAGCAGGGAGTCTGCTTCTCCCTCTGTCCCTCCCTCTCCCTTTACCCCTCCCCCCATCTGTCTCTCTCCTTCCATTTGGTAATCTCTCACTTTCTATCTTTCAAATAAATAAATCAGATCTCAAAAAAAGGCTGATGTATCACTGACCTATACGTCTGAAATTAACAATACACTACATGTTAATTGAATTTAATTTTTTTAAGTAAAAAAAAAAGAACAAGTTAAAACAAGAAGTCAAAGGACAAAAGAAGCTAAAGATCATGATGCTGTGCAAAATTTGGGGTGCAGAAAATAACAGTATGAAATTCAGAGAATCAGGACAAATCCAACCATTGTTTTTTGTTTTAAAAAAAATAATTTGTAATGGAGATTTTACTAATACAATAATGTCTCTTTTATTTAGCTCTGCTTTATTTACATAGAAAATTAATGTTAAAAGCATAACCCACAAAAAAATTTAACTGTGTAAAATTATAATTAATGGTTCTATTACAAGCAAAGAGAATGGATATTCTAAGTGGAAAAAAAATTTTAAAAATGAAAGGCCACAGTTCATAAGGGTATAATATGAAAAAGTTCCTCTTTATTCCTCTCCAGTAACATAACTGTTAAAGAATTACCTCATCCACTGTTTAAGTTTTTTAATTTAAACTTATTTTTATTATGAAAGCAATATGTTCTCATTACTTTTAAATAATTCACCATACTGAAGAGTATAAAGGGAAAAAATTTTATGAAGTCTCCATATGAATCATCCAAAAATTGAGTTCTTGTATATCCACCCAGAAATTTTCCACAAATGTATGTTTTATGTGTGCATATATGTGTGAATATATGTATATTTCTAATGTATAAATTTATATAGTGATGTATATGTTTTAATGTATTTTATGAATATATTCACATATTCATATATGAAAGATTTTTCTGTCATAAGAAAACAGAGACATTTTTATATGTTATAAATGGAACATACAGTAGATATAGGTATGGATCCTTTCACAAATATTATCATACTATAAAATTTTTTTACCATTTGTTTCTTCACTTATCAATTTATCTTCTTTTCACATGGCGTATAAATGACCAGGAAACATTAAAGTATGCACGGTTATTAGCCATGTGGGTTCTGAAGGTATTCTGCTTCAGTATCTGACCTACTAACTCAGACAAGTCACTTAATTTCTTTATTTTCTCCCCTGTAAATTAAGCTAATAACAATACCTATGATTTTTATGAAAATTAAATAAAAACAGAGCATTGAGCTTAGTAAAGATTTGAATAGCTGTTGTCACTCTTTTTAATACTTGATACAATTACATCTTACTGATCTACTATAACTTATTTTATTAGGCCTCTATTAAACCCCTAAATCATTTCCAACTCTTTCCTATTTCAAACAGTACTACAAAGAATGACACATATCTTTGCATGCATAAACAAACTTAGCTGGAGGATAAATTCTTAAATGTAGAACTGCTAAGTGCAGAGGCAAATGAATTTTAAGTTTTGAAACATATTGCCAAAAAATTCCCAAAAACATAGCCGTCTCACCAACAATATATCAAAGGGCCTGTCTTATCTACTCTACTCCATGAATATTTTAGTTTTTATTTATTCATGAATGTTAGCATAATAAAAATGAAATGAATTATTTTTAATAAATAGAACAAAGAACAGTGTTCCTTATAATAGACAAAGCCAGTGAAGAGGGTCTGAGATGATCTCAACAAGTTAGTATGTTACATTTAGTTCTCTTAGCAATACCAAGTTAGGAAGTCAGATTATTAAGTCAGACACTTGTGAAATCAAATTCTTATTTGCCTCTTCTAGCTCTGAGACCATGGATGCTTAAATACTTTCAGTGTCCTCCTCTAAAGGAAAGGGATAAAAATACTACTTATCTCACAGTGTTTTTGAGATGATTAAATGAGCTATAATTCTTAATATATATTTAGCACAGTATCTGAACATGGAAAGCAGTCAACAAATAGCTGTTATTTCTTTGAAATTTTCTAGTAGGGTTGGTAAATTTTTAACACCACAAAATGGTGATTTTTATGTGTTTCTCTGCAACTCAGAATTTCTGCTAGGAGACTATGAAAAATTAAAGTAACCTCAGATATTTAGAGAGCAGATGAATTCCCACAAAAAGATTATCTTTTCTTGTCATGATTCTGAATTGGAAAGTTATGATAGCCTTTATAGAATACTATCTTTGACTTCAAATACATTAAAAAGAATAATGTGTTCTTTTTTTTTTTTAAAGATTTTGTATTTATTTGACAGAGAGTAACACAGCCAGAGAGGGAACAACACAAGCAGGGGGAGTAAGAGAGAGAGAAGCAGGCTTCCCGCCGAGCAGGGAGCCCGATGCGGGACTCGATCCCGGGTCTCGGGGATCATGACCTGAGCCGAAGGCAGTCGCTTAACCAACTGAGCCACCCAGGCGCCCCAAGAATAATGTGTTTTTGAATAAAAATGTTGGGATGTTGAACAAATGGCTGAAGAGTCATACTCAGGAAAAGATCTTTCAAACATTAAAGAACTATTACAGCCTTTGTCTTCATTAAAGTAGTATGAAGAGAAAACCAACACTGTTGGGGGAAAATAGTCACTCCTGAGATATGTTAACAAAGATGCAGTGAGTAAAATTCCTATGACTGGATTCACCAACCTCCCTTCTGTGCAATATGTACAGTCCTTTTCAGCCTCAGCTCAAACTCCAATGTAAACATCACTTTCTCAGTGAAGCCTCAGATCCCCCTTTACTAAGGTAGGTCTCACAATAAGATTGTATGCGTCCTATCACAACTAAAAATCATCATTTACTGTAATGACTTGTATCAAAGTCTGTGTTTAATTCTGTTTTGTGAGGTTTTTATTTAAACTCTAGTTTTAAAAAAATACTCTTGAGAGTAAAAGCTGCATTGATGCTGGTCACCATGGTATTACCACATCTAGAACAGTTCCTACTCTATTGCATACCAATACATTGAATCTGTGTTGCTGAATGAATATGTGAATAAACATCATTCAACTTTCCTTTAAGAAACATATGTTGTTCCCTGGGGGCACCTGGGTGGCTCAGTAGGTTAAACAACTGCCTTCAGCTCAGGTCATGATCCCGGAGACCCGGGATCCAGTCCCACATGGGGCTCCCTGCTTCAGTGGGAAGCCTGCTTCTCCCTCTCTCACTCCCCTTGTTTGTGTTCCCTCTCTGGCTGTGTTTCTCTCTGTCAAATAAATAAAATCTTTAAAAAAAAAAAAAGAAACATATGTTGTTCCCTATATAACACAGCTCCATCAGAGGCCTCCAATATATGAGATCAATACAATGCAGTACTACAGCTGAGCTAATTTCACAAATGAGAGCCAACAAACACTGGGATGCAATCTACACAGGACTCAAGTAGAGACTGGTACAAAGTACTAAGGGACATAGAGAAGGGCCAACCTTAGCCTGAGGTGTCAGAGGACACACAGAAATTTTCAAGGTAAGAACAACATGTTCCAGTTATTTATGATCAAAGACAGCTACTTTATATATAATTTATATAATTTCACTGTCAAATTATATCAGGAAAAAAACTGGCTATTTTCCTAAAAGAAAAAAAGTACAGCAAATCCTTTTCTATTACTATCCATATGTTATAAAGTCTACACATGAGGAGTCTATTTTTACAAATATCATTCCCAATCTTTCTTTTAATCCTTTTACTCTGAAGTTTAATGAAGTGGAAATTTCACATTTAAAATGCATACAAAGAGCTACATCTTTCCTTCAAGAAAGCCCACTCCATAAAAGCAACTGTTAAAGCTCTTGAAGACACCATAAGAACTTGGTTCAGGTTTCTAATCTTCAAAAAAAATCAGTTATGAAATGCCTGCCTGAATAATGTACTGAAGAATATACTCTACAAAGATATATATATATATAGGTATATCTTGTACATAAATAAGTGTAATATGTGAACATATCTGAATATACAAAAATTCACCTGGTGTCTCAGTCATTAAGGGTCTGCCTTCAGCTCAGGTCATGATCCCAGAGTGCTGGGATTGAGCCCCACATCGGGCTCCCTGCTCAATGGGAAGCCTGCTTCTCCCTCTCTCACTCCCTCTGCTTGTGTTCCCTCTCTAACTGTGTTTCTCTCTGTCAAATAAATAAATAAAATCTTTAAATTAAATAAATAAATAAATAGCAAATTCTTTTGCCACATTCAAAAGTACAACTCCACTTTCTCAAAGTGATTGCATTGATTATAAACCTCAAAACCAAGAAATCACTGTATAAGCAAAACATACAGAGGAGAAAGGAAACAACCAAAATGAAAAGGAGCAAACACTAAAGACTGAATTTCCTCCAACTTTTATAATGAACATTATATTTATTATTCAATTAAGATTTCTAGTATATGTGTCTGGCCACCCTTCTGTATTTTAATATACCATATCATGTAACATGCAGTAATGCGTATTAATTGATTCAATATATAATACCATACTACAGTATAATGGAGTTCCCAGGCTGAGACTGGGCACTAGGGGTTTCGTTTTATTTGTTTTTAATTGGGAAACAGCCATTTGAATTTAAAAAATGCTAAAAGGTAGGAGCCTGAATTTAACTGTGGAGCAGACTTTTGGAGGGAGGGCAGAGAAAAGAGGAGGATGACTTCAACTAGATCCTAAACTTACACAGATGTTTAAAAACAAAAACAAAAACAAAAAAAGACCTTATTTACAATGTTGGAATACTCTGGTTTCTCTTCAGATCACATAAATCTTTCGCCTTTTACAATGCTGGAGACAGTTTTGACTGCAAGGAGCAAAAATGTTTTGTATGTTAAAGGAAAACCTCATCACGGTAGAGGGAAAGGCCAAAAAGCTAGCCACTGCTGTGCAGACTCAAGCTTGAAAGCGACAAAAATATCAGCAGCAGCTATAAGGACATCAGCAAGAACCATGGACTCAGAATGCAGCTGCATACAGTGGCCATTGTAAAATATTGGCTGTGTTTTATTTCCCTTTCATCATCTCCAAACTCTCAGTAAAGTCTTACTACTAGGGATAATTTGGTTCCAGCTAAAGCAGAGCAAATAAACCAGATTTCTTTCCCACCTGAAAATGGACAAAATATATGAAAAAAACAGTTGTGAAGGCACTGTGCATCCAGCAATGAAGGACAGCAATCTGTGAAAAATGGGAAGCAAGCAACATGAGCCCTTTGATAGCCCTTGCTTATTGCCTTGGGAGACTTCCCAAGCTACAGGCAGGAAGAGAAAATTAAGACAGAGCCTGACAAACTCTCTGAGCTGAAAGACAGAACTAAGAGTCTTCTGAGATTATGGTAAAGTACACAAAACAGAGAATGAGAAAGAGAATTCCAAACACATAGAGAATTCCAAAGATTTGGAGAAGCTTCCTATTGAGTATTCAGCTGAACACTAATCAATGCATATATGGGAAGAAACTATATAAGGCTAAGAAAAAAGCTCTTGAAAAGGATTTAAGGTAACAGTACTTGGCACTCACACAGCACTAGAAATAGCGTTTGTTCCCACCACCAGAATGGAAAACTTCATGACTCATGGGATATGCAGTAGAGTACGTAGAAGAGCCTTGCCTCAACAGTGGGGAATAATTAGCCCTAGACTGAGCATTGCCCCAGTACCCCCTAACAAACGAATTTAGAGAAAGCAGAATTTCTACCTTCAAGGCATGAATCATACATCAGAGAATAGTTGTGCCCAGCTAATGGCAACAGGAGGACAGCACATTGAGTTAACTAAAGTAGAAGGTCATAGGCAACCTGGCATTGAGTCCTGCACCATTGTGAACACTCAAAATGAGCTGGGAAATGTTTTGTTAGGGCTAATTCTATAAAACTATGAATGTTTATGAAATATAAAATTTGATGGGGATCACTTCTATAAAACTGAAGGAGACATATTCTTCACATCATAGTTGGGATATAGTAGAAACTCTCTTTTTTTAAAAAAAAATATTTTATTTATTTATTTGACAGAGAGAAACACAGCTGGAAAGGGAACATAGCAGAGGAAGTGAGAGAGGGAGAAGCAGGCTTCCCACCGAGCAGGCAGCCCGATGTGCGGCTCAATCCCAGGTCTCCAGGATCATGACCTGAGCCAAAGGCAGTTGCTTAACCAACTGAGCCACCCAGGTGCCCCTAGAAACTCTCTTAAGAGATCTCCTCTTAACCATCTCTCTACATTAATCAATTCTTTTTGTTCCTTCTCAAACATATTAATGATCCCTCCTTCCTTCTCAATACCAAAGGATTATATCAAGTATACCGGAGCTCTTTTGCTCCCACTAACTAAAGTATACCAAGAGCATTTCAGGAAAAAAAAAAAAAAAAGACTGTCAGTTTGTCCCATAACATTTTCATGTCAGTTGTAATTATAATTATGTAATTTTAATGGTAATATAAACTTATCCAATAGTAGTATAAGAAAAGATCTGTTATTTCTTGAAAATTGATTTAAGTGCTTGGAGACAATAAAAATGAGTTATAAAAATTGTCAAAACGAGTCTGGAAGAAAAAAATGGTAAAAGAGGAGGTAATGTGAGGGAGAAAATTATAAAATATAAAGAAGAATTTTTCAGTTCAGTAGCTTCTCAAGTGTCAGTAAGTTCTCTTCCATAAAGACACCAAAAGTGGAAATCTTACTCAATGTAGTTTGGGTGTATTTGAGGCAAAAAGAATTGCATGAGACTCAATCAACAGACCTATCCTAACAATGGGAGTTGGGCCAACATCAAGAAATTAGCTAACATTTACAATTCACCCATTAAAATAAAATAAATTTTAAGGGGTGTGTCTATGCATAGAAAAATAAATGAACTTCTCACTTCCAATAATGAGTATAAACATACTTAAAGCAAATATCATGTTGTATTGTAAAACATTGGATTTGAATTTCCCTGATAGCTAGTGACGCTGAACATTTTTTCATGTGTCTGTTAGCCGTTTGTATATCTTCTATGGGGAAGTGCCTCTTCATGTCTCTTGCCCATTTTTTGATGTGTTCATCTTCTTTTTGGGTGTTGAGTTTGAGTATTTCTTTATAAATCTTAGATACCAGCCCTTTGTCTGTAGTGTCATTTGCAAATATCTTCTCCCATTCTGTGGGTTGCCTCTTTGTTTTGTTGACTGTTTCCTTTGTTGTACAGAAACTTTTTATTTTGATGAAGTCCCAGAAGTTCATTTTCGCTTTTCTCTCCTTTGCCTTTGGAGACGTGTCTTGAAAGAAGTTGCTGAGATACCACCTTACACCAGTCAGAATGGCCAAAATTAACAAGACAGGAAACAACAAGTGTTGGAGAGGCTGCAGAGAAAGGGGAACCCTCTTACACTGTTGGTGGGAATGTAAACTGGTGCAGCCACTTTGGAAAACAGTGTGGAGATTCCTTAAAAAATTAAAAATAGAGCTACCCTATGACCCTGCAATTGCACTACTGGGCATTTACCCCAAAGATACA
>PITA01031267.1:0-15448 GCA_004023965.1 Spilogale gracilis
CCCCTACCAGGATTTTTTATTGACTTTTTTTTTTTTTTAAAGATTTTATTTATTTGGGCGCCTGGGTGGCTCAGTGGGTTAAAGCCTCTGCTTTCGGCTTAGGTCATAATCTCAGGGTCCTGGGATCGAGGCCCGCGTCAGGTTCTCTGCTCGGCAGGGAGCCTGCTTCCTCCTCTCTCTCTGCCTGCCTCTCTGCCTACTTGTGATCTCTCTCCGTGTCAAATAAATAAATAAAATCTTAAAAAAAAAAAAAAAGATTTTATTTATTTGGGGGTGCCTGGGTGGCTCAGTGGGTTAAGCGACAGCCTTCGGCTCAGGTCATGATCCCGGAGACCGGGGATCGAGCCCCACATCGGGCTCCCTGCTTCTCCCTCTCTCACTCCCCCTGTTTCTGTTCCTCCTCTGGCTGTGTTTCTCTCTGTCAATAAAAAATAAATAAAATAAAATAAAATAAAATAATATACACAAAGTACTAAATAACAGCAACCATTATGGCCAATGTTTTGACTTATGTTTGTTGAACAAGCATTCTAAAACACATTTCTATAACAAGCACAAATCTCTCAGGTTATTCAGTTTCACACTCAGTTTTAGTTTTAGTTTTTGCTTTAAGTAATCAATTTTTATGCTTTTAAAGGAAACAGCATTCTGTACACAATGGTTAGGGATACAGTAGTGGCTGATTTGGAAAGCCTTGAGACTATATAAACTGATGTTGCAGCAGGTCTCTACTGCTTTCGTAATTCATATAATTCTACATACCATGTAAGAAAATCAAACTAATTAATACACAGTGGAACACTCATTACTGACCAAGCACTACTTCCTTCTGTAAGTTTAGATACTGGAACACATGGCTAGTTAGATTTTCTAGTGACTGCACAGCTTAGGTACTCTATATTATCAGGAAAAAGAATCCTCCCATAACAATCCCTGTATTTTCTAATCTAAAGAAGAGATCTATTTTTCATTTAAAAAGAGCTAATCAATAACTCAAGAAGTAATAAAGTCAACCAACTATTTCAACACCTGAACAGAGAAAGAATATGAAATGTCTGAGAGCATGTGAGGGCTGCTAGGAAGAGAAACATTTGCAAATCCATTGGCATGTTTCTTATTCATAGCTATTCTCTTATTTTTTGTCCTTTTATAAATATTTACTGAAGGTCTACCATGCTCTAGAACCTAAAGCTACGATTGCTCCCTAACCCCAGCAAATAGCCCAGAACCTCGAGGGCTATGTGTTTACCTCGATCTTTTATTTTTATGAAGAAGATGCAAAAGGCATTTCTGTTTTGTCATCAATATCTGCATGTCACTGTCATTACCTTTTCCATCTTTTTATTTCATAATTTCTAATGGTTGAGGTCAAATTATTTAATATAATAGGTAGAATGATTTTTAAAACTTCATCTAAACCTTGACGTATCAGTATTCAAAAAGTCTATTATAATACTGATGAGCACTGAGTGTTGTATGTAAGATGAATCACTGATTTCTACTCCAGAAACCTATACTGCACTGTATGTTAACCACCTAAAACTTAAATTAAAGAAAAAAAAAAGGTTTATTATACTATTTGGGATCCTTGCAATGTCCTACTATCAGGTACGAGAAAGAAGAAAAAAATGTAAAGCAAAACCTTGAACTCTCTAATATCCAAAACAGCATATGCATGTGTGGGAACCAGACCCCACTTCTCTCCTTCAGCTTCAGTCATCATTCCAGTTGATGCAGTGATGAGAACATCTCCTTTGTGAAACCTGGAATGACCCCAACAGATAAATAATTAAAAGAAAACATGTTTATTACCATCAGATCACACTTATCTTTCCTTTCGTCTAAAGGTTTCCATGAAAATTTCCACAAATTTGACATCTTTTCTGTTTTAAAACAGGATATTCCCGACACTCTTTAGAGAACAAGAAGTACATTTCTTTTTTTTTTTTTTTAAAGATTTTATTTATTTATTTGACAGAGAGAAACACAGCCAGAGAGGGAACACAAGCAAGGGGAATGAGAGAGGGAGAAGCAGGCTTCCTGCCGAGCAGGTAGCCCGATGTGGGGCTCGATCCCGGGTCTCCGAGATCATGACCTGAGCCGAAGGCAGTCGCTCAACCAACTGAGCCACTCAGGCGCCCCAAGAAGTACATTTCTATTCACAATGTACCAGATAAATTATCACACTGCCCGACCCTCTTGCAGTTTTAGACAATTATCAGGTAGAAACTTATCAATGAAGGAAAGCAAATACTAAGTTTTCAAATGATTTACAAATAAAGTTGAAGATGTCAAATACACTTTTTTTTTTTTTTTAAGATTTTATTTATTTATTTGACAGAGAGAAACACAGCTAGAGAGGGAACACAAGCAGAGGGATTGAGAGACGGAGAAGCAGGCTTCCCACCGAGCAGGGAGCCTGATGTAGGACTCAATCCCGGGTCTCCGGGATCATGACCTGAGCCGAAGGCAGTCGCCTAACGAACTGAGTCACCCATGCGCCCCAGATGTCAAATACATTTTGTAAAATC
This sequence comes from Spilogale gracilis, assembly GCA_004023965.1. Lineage (NCBI taxonomy): Eukaryota > Metazoa > Chordata > Mammalia > Carnivora > Mephitidae > Spilogale > Spilogale gracilis. The sequence continues at coordinate 2,532 of PITA01031267.1, forward strand.
TTTGAAATTTTCTAGTTTCACTACTGAATGTGCATTATTGCACAATTTTCCCATCTCTACCTGTGGATTATTTATTTAAGGCTTAAAAACTATCTTCTTTATATTCTCAAGACTTCTCTTTTTCCACCTTCCCTCAAAGTTAAGTACTTAGGAAGTATGAAACAATTTGTCTGTGACATAATACTCCAGATTCAAATGTTTGCGATTATAATCTGGATTGTCACTACCAGTGAGGATAGCTGAGGGCTGGCTATAGCAAGTACATGAAGTGAAGTCCATTTTATAAACACAATTTCCTGGGGGTGCCTAGCTGACTCAGTCAGTACAGTACATGACTCTTGATCTGGGGGTTGTGGAGTTTGAGCCTCAGGTTGGGTGTAGAGATTATTTAAACAAACAAACAAAAACAAAAATGAAATAAAAACCAGTATTTCCCTAAATAACTAAAAACGCAGCCTCCACAGTATCTCTTCTAAATAAGGCATGAATTTTTAAACATTGCCTCTTTTACTACCAAAGAGAGAGAAAATGTTTACCTTTGATAAAGCATTCTGAAAGAATTATCCTTACTAAAAGTCTGGCTATCTGAATGCATAGCAATCCTTTCTGGTATCCACCCAGTCAGTGCATGAAGATCAATATTCTGCAACATAAACACATTTTTTAGGACTGTCAATATTGTTTTCAAGCTCTTTAATAAATCCCCATGGTAGTTATTAAATCTCACTGTTTTTGACCAGTAATACATTTCTTATTTAACTCAAATTCCTACCTGGATTTAAGCACAAGTTTATCTATTCCTTATAATCACCGTTGATTTTCCTGAATGCAACAACTCTTTCCTGGTAAATATGATAAGAACTGAAAACAAGTTACAAATAAAAGCTACTTTAATAATGATGATGACAGTCACTCATCATTTAGTGAGTTCTTAGGACAGCCACTTTTCTAAAGTCTTACATATATTCTCATTCTTTCTCTATGTTGCACTGGGTAAATTAAAAGGCACTGAATTAGAAACTAAACTATAAAAATATTTGAGGAACACAACTATTGAGCATGTAGGTCAAGAAGAAATTTTAATATCCTACTACATTTAACTATGACCTATACATTCTTTGCCTAGCATTATTAGAACCAGAAGAGTGAAGGAGGCCCAGTTACTAGGTGGGAGAACTAACCAGCTATGAATGACATGAATGATAGATGACTTGCATACACAACTTCATTTAATCTTTACAACTCTGAGAGGTGGGTATTATCCTCATATACAAACAAGCAAAGAGGCTAAGAATGGTTACATACCTTTTCTAAGGCCACAGGCTGGTTAGTGTCATATTTTAAAGTTACAGTAATCTAATTTCTGGCATAAACTCAGTCTACCTCATCCAACTAAAGGATACTGGCACACACCTTGATTTTGTAGGTTAAGCAATGTTAAGATTGGGAAAAACTAAAGAAAAAATTCCTTGAACCTGAATTTACAAACCAAAAACACACATAAGGATGACAATATGACATCCCTGTGACCTCAAGAGACTTCTCTGGAAAGATACAGTGTATCTAATTGGTCTTGTATCTCAACATGACAGCAGACTTACATTTTAGGATTCCCTGAATAATTTACAATGCAGTATCCTTTTAAAACAAAATACAGTTTTTCCTTAATAAGGTGACTGATTAACATTTTTTGGAGATTCAGACTCTATTTGCCTTTAAATAAAAATATCATCTATAATCTCTCAAATTTAAAATAGTCAAATTAGATAGTATAAGTCTGTGTCTGGATCATCCTGATACTTACCGAATTGGATCCCGGGAAATCATATCCTCCCATGACCTTCATATATGCTTTTTCTATGAGAGAAACCCATAATTCACTTTTGTTGTTAGAATAAGAACAGAGCAATTCTCCCTTATGATCAACAGGTAATTGATCATCAATTATCACCTGGAGAAAAAGAACATTAATTTCCTTAGGTGGTACAAAATATCTTAAAATTCTTTCTATCAAGGAAAAAACACCTTTCATATAGATGAAATAAAGGCACAATATGCCTATTATTAAAGAATAATAGTTTCCTATTTCTAGAATCTGATCAATTATAAATTATACAATGTCTTTACAGGCTAAACTCTGTCTTGGATAACCTTGAGCCAAATGGTCAATGGATCTATACCGTTAAAATTATTACAGATTCTAGATACGTACTTTTTATCTAAAATAATTACACAAGGGCCTCACTATTAAGGTAAATAATATTACTACATGTAATTTTAACCCAGACCTGCAAAAAGACTGCTAAGTACAGTTGTAAAAGTAGAACATTATGGCCGAAAGATACATTTAAGTAATAGAGGAAGTGATCACCACACAACAAAGGTATAGTTTCTAAGTCACATCAGAAAGTGATGTAGGAAATGAGGATAGGAAAAATTCTGGTCTAACACTAATAGGAAGATCATACAACCACATTTTCAAACACTTTAAACAAGGGGTTAAAGACTACAGTTCAGAAAAACCATTCTCAATGATTTTGCTTAATTTTTAAGTAATCAGCTAGAGCAAGCAGTTCTCAAAGGGTTTTCTTAGCAGCACCAACATCATCTGGGAATTTGTCAGAAATGCAAATTATGGCCCCACCCCACATATTCTGAACTGGAAATTCTCGGGGGAGGGTGCAGGGCAGCAATTTGTTTTAAGCCCTCCACATGATTTTATACATACCAAAATCTGAGTATTACTGAGTCACTGAACAACTTCTCAGGCTGAAAGCATCAAGGGATTTGTTTAAATGAAGATTCTGATTCGGTAGTTCAGGAAGGCGTTAAATTTTGCAATTCTAACAAGTTCTCAGATAAGTGCCTAATGTTGATCCATGGACCCCTGAGTAGACAAGAGCTAGAAAATCCCAACAATGCCAGGCCATTATACAAGTTCATAGTTCTTAAAGAAAGCAGTGTATTTCAGACTGTACATTTCACAAAAGAAAACAATTTTAAAGACTTCTTAGATTTGAGGTTACATATATAAACTCTTGTGACCTAATAGATATAGTTTGCCGAATTTCCTTTTCCCTTTAATCAATTAAGAACTATCAGATTACAGTTTAAGCATTAATAATCATTAGCTCAATGTTACTTTTTGAAATTTTCCATAAATTTCCTCAAACCATTTTTAAAAAGGCTTTAATTTTCATTTTTAATTATTAACATATGATGTTATTGGTAGTAATATGCATAACACCAGATTCAAACTCTTTTTAAATGTTTACACAAATAACATTTCTTAATGATTCTACTCAATATTCAAAGGTGGGGAAGGGAGAGAGAGAAGGGGTTGGGGTGGGGAGAGGTATTATTCACCTTTCTTGGGACACCATTGAGGTGAAGTTTTACCATATACTTTCCACATGGATTGTATTCTGGCTCACCATCCTTATTCTGAGGGTAAATTATGCTTTTGTAAGGAAAATAAATATTGAAATACCAAATTAATATTCAATATAAACTACTATGCAGGATATTATATTTTCTTTAGACATACGCTATTGTGTTGGCAATTTTATAAAAATAAACATGAGAATATTTTTCTATAACAGACCTAAGAAAAGAGTTTCACCCTAATCAAAGTGCTTATTTAATATAAAGAAAATATCTTAGGAGATCATAGAGTAGGGCATAAATTTCACAATATCTGAAAAATACTAAGTTTTTAATTATATACTCTAATAAATTTTCTAATAAGTGGATATATTTTAAGCCAGTTGAAATAATCTTTTCTCACTGGCTCAAGAAGAGACTATTTCAATTAACAAGAACTAAGGCAACTACAACTCTGACAGAGATACAGTTAACACAATTCTGATAAAGCTACACAAAATTATCTAATAAGACATTTGTATCAGTATCAATTTTCTTTTATACTACATGTTATTTACTTATATGATCTATTTATCCAAGATGGTAAATAGCTTGAAACTAAGGTCTATGTTTAATTATCTTTGTGATCTCAGGCACAAAAACCACTCAAGAAAAGATGCAAGAAAAGTTATAAAGCTTAATTTTTACAACGAATGATCTTTAGCTAATAAAACTTCTAAAAATTGAGAAAAACCATTTCAGTAACATTTCAGTGCACTCTAAAGCAGTTTTAGCCAAAAGAAATATTTTATATATTCCAGTTGTCATACTGAAAGTTAAAAAGGTAGGTGAGATTTTAAAATATTTTATTTAACCGAACTTATCCAAAATATTATTTTGATGTGTAATCACTACAGAAATTTGAGAGATCTTCCAATTTTATATTTTTTTGTGCTTAGTTTTCAAAATCTGATGCATTTTACACTTACAGCCCATTTTAATTCAGACTAGCCCTTTTCAAGTATACAGTATCCACATGTGACTAGTGGCTACCATATACTGAAATTATAAATATGACATGATTTTACTTTGACCAATTTTATTTCAAAATATACCTATTTCACATATATTAACACATGTGCACATATTCTTAGACTATTTTACAAAATCTTTCCACATTCACAAGTCACTGGTTTAACATACAGGGCCACAATATTCTAAGTGATACACCTTCTTCACTTTTTATGCAGATAAGACCAGAGCTGCTAACTTCTAGTCAAGAAACAATTTTATAAAAAAGGCTAAAGGGATAAATACAAAATTTTACCTGGTAATCAACTTCTTATTAAATCGTCTTTCATAGGCTGCACTGATAGCCAGTGATGCCACAAAGGAACAATCTGATACTATTGTCTGTTAATAAGAATGTGTTAATATATTAATTCATTCATGTAATTTCAACATCATCACAATATTTAAGCACTACACTTATACCACCGACTTTTTATACTGAGTTAGCTGCTGCTTGAATACCAAAATAAACAAATTCTATATTGCCAACTCATACGTATTTTCTTCAAACAAATCCTAGAAAAACTGAGTAAAATATTTCAATAAAGTTAATTTAGAAAAAATACAGATGATCTATTTCTTACATGGATAAAAACATACTCAACTGAACGAACAAGTTTTTAATGATAATTTAAAGGCATTTTTAAAAAAGGTTTATTGTAATATGACCAACTAAACAGAATCATTTACATCAAAAGATTCTTCAATCACTGTATTCCAGGACCATAATTTTTTTAATTTTTTTAGGACTGTATTTATTTATTAGAGAGAGTGAGCACAAGTAGGGCTGGGAGGGAAGGGCAAAAGAAGAAACCGACTCCCCACTGAGCAGGGAGCCTGAAGCGATCCCAGGACTCAGCCAAAGGCAGTTGCTTAACCGATGAGCCACCCAGGCAACCCAGGACCATTATTTTTATACTAACTGGAAGACATCTGTACTTCAATGCAAAACTTAACTGAATAAAGTTTGCAATAAAGCCACACTGTTGTTTCACCACTGAAGTGTTTTAAATAAGCCTAATATCTTCCTTTTTTAAAAATATCTACTCTCGAGGTACCTGGGTGGCTTAGTTGGTTAAGCCTCTGACTCTTGATTTCATTCAGCTCAAGTCATGAGATGGAGCCCCATGTTGGGCTCCATGCTCAGCATGGAGTTTGCTTGAAATACTCCTCCCTTCACACCTCCCTCTCCCCCAACACTTGTGTTCGTGCTCTCTCAAATAAAATCTTAAAAAAAAAATCTATTCTATTATCAAGGTAAGGCTGAGATCTTCAACTTTATCATCTGCAAGAACATATTGATAAACAAGTTCTATATAAAAATCTGTAATTGCTCAAACCAGTTATTCATACATATATTATCTCAGTATGTCTAAGTCAAAGTGTGCAGAATAATTTTTCCAATTATAGACATGTACCTTAATATATAATAAAAACTAAAAAAACTCAAATCTATATTCAAATTACTTCAAAATGTTAGCTTTCACATAAAATTATATAAAATGCTTACCTGTTTTATGCTAAAACTGGATACAGTATAAATCATTGTAGGATTGTTGGTGAGGTCTTCTGGTCGTACCCATTTGGAAAATGTAGCTTTTTGTTTAGGTGATAATGGCAGCTTGCCCCATCTATCACTGAGGGAATAATAAAAATTAAATACTACTAAAATTAATCTTTAAAAATGACACAAAAACAAAAATAAATTCCCCAGAGATTTATTTGCTTGTTAATGATCATAGCTATTATATCATCCTAAAAAATGCTCTGGTCAAATCTGGCTCTTTATACTTCACCAAGAATCCAGTCAATGTGCTCGTCCTTCTCATAAAAAAAATACAAATTTGTAACTACAAACAGAAAAGCAACTTAAATTCACTCATATTTAAGAATATAATTTAAAAATTTATGTTAGCATCATTATATTTAAGCAATTCAGTTTCAATAAAATGGAACCATTAATAATATAAGCTGATGCAACTCAAAAGGACCCAGGAAGCTACAGATCCTTACAATGGCTCTTGACAAATTCTTCTCTGCAAGGCTAACAATGAGAGTAGCTAATTACTGATTAATAACCATGTGCCAGATATCATGCCGAAGTATTTTATATACACTAATCATTTAATCCCTAAAACAATTCCATTAAATCAATTACTTCTGGAAAAAGCTTAAAAGTGATTTAATACCTTACCAAGGTCATATAGCTAAAAAGTGACAGAACTGGCATTTGAATCCAGGTCTCAGGTGCCAGATCCACCATCCTTATCCACTACCCTCTGACTGTGTATTTGGAACATGCTGTCTGGTATTTCTCGAAGACTGATGTATAGCACAAAACAGAAACCATCTACCTTTCCTCAAACCTCTTCTAGAACAAGGCTAACAGCCTTGAGACTTTGAAAGATTTCTAGGGCAATACAAAATTTATGATATGCAAACTGAAGCAAATATAACTTTTTTTTTTTTTCCAAAAAATATTGACACTAGGAAAAAGATGGTTTTGTGGTCAGGTGTGATCTACAAACTCCTACACTGTTTTCTTCATTACAGGACATCTGTAAATGTTTAATAATCCAAGATTTATGTAAATTTCTTAGAGTATTGTATATAACACTTCTCAAACTTTTTGATGGTCATCTCATAATCTCACAGAACCACTAGTGTTCTGGTGACATTTTGGTATCTGTGTAGGACAGTAGCTGATTGTAAACAAAGTTAGCTGTACAAATTCAGAAGAATTTAAATTTAAAAAAATTTTAGGGGAACATATAAAGTTATTTCAAATCTATAATTACTTTGTATTATTAACCTTCCACATAAGCATACAGATTCCTTAATATCTATTCTCTCAAAAGTCACCACTAAGTTATCAAATTCAGTGTTTTCTTATAACTTTAAAGATATTAAAAATACTTTATAATTTATATTCAATATGTTTACTTTAGAATTTAAAAACACATGACCCAAAGAGGGGAAAAAAGGTTTAAAAATCATTCAATCTTGGGGCGCCTGGGTGGCTCAGTTGGTTAAGTGACTGCCTTCGGAGACCCGGGATCGAGTCCCCTGCTTCTCCCTCTCTCACTCCCCCTGCTTGTGTTCCCTCTCTGGCTGTGTTTCTCCCTGTCAAATAAATAAAATCTTAAAAACAAACAAACAAAAAAAAATCATTCAATCTTTCTAACCAAAGATTCATAAATTGTGGAGCCCTCTTTTATCAGTCTGTTACCTTTGAAATTTTGAAATATTGGGGCGCCTGGGTGGCTCAGTTGGTTAAGCAACTGCCTTTGGCTCGGATCATGATCCCAGAGACCGGGTATCGAGCCCCACATCACGCTCCCTGCTCTGTAGAAAGCCTGCTTCTCCTTCTCTCACTCTCCTGCTTGTGTTCCCTCTCTAGCTGTGTTTCTCTCTGTTGAATAAATAAATAAAATCTTAAAAAAAAAAAAAAAAGGAAAGAAATTTTGCAATATTTACTGTTACTTTTTCCTCTGATCATCCTATGGTAAAATAATCTAGAAAAACAAGAATGGAAAAATTTTGCTAGAGTAATCTTGATTACTATAAAACCTTGATTACTCTAAAAACCTCTTGATTTTTCTCCAAAATTAAGTACTTAATTCAGCAAGTACTTACTGAGTACCTACTAGATGCCAGACACTGCACTAACCACTGGAGCATAATTAAAACAGACACGTTCTCTATCCTTATGAAACATAATCCAGTGTGGAGGACTGCCACTAAGTAATCTTTTAGAAAACATGTAAAATTCCAACTGTCACAAGTACTATGCCTAAATTAAGGGAGTTTGCATGGTATCAGATTTTACTGTTTCAATTACATTGTAAGCATTTCCCCATGTTATTTAATTGCTCGGAAACTTGATTGTTCATGGCTGTATAGTATTATTCTCGCAGATGTTCTGTTGTACGAGCACTAAAAACCTAAAAACATGATTTATATCTTAACTTATTATACAAAGATTGAAACCACAAGTTTATATACCTACTTGGATAAAGCCACTGAAGAACGTATTAGAATAACTGAGTCATGCTTTCACAATTACAATATTGATGAATATCTTTTATATAAATCTTTGACTACATCTATGAACACTTTTTTATATTGGGAAATTGGTCTCATGAAATCAAATTATGTCAAAGGGATAAACCTTTTGTTTGTTTATTTTAGACATTTTGAAGTATCTGAAATGTACAAACTTTGCAATGTAATTTAGAATTTAACAATAGAAAAATAATTATTTTTCTATGTTAACCCTTATTATATAATAATATAACAAGCACTACTAAGTGCTTTGTATTTTATTAAGCTAGTTTAATGACCTGAGTAACACTATGAGGTAGATTCTATTCTTATTTTAAAATCTGAGAGAGATTTAATAACTTGCCCAGTATCATACAGCTTATAAAACTGGACAGTCTGGCTCTAGAATCTGTGCCCTTAATATCAATCAATGTTATAGAGCTTATCAGATATAAAAATTTCTTAGATCCCAGTGACTAGCATCACATGGTACATGGTTGCCTGGGTGAAAAAAATTAGGCTGACAACTCACTTGCTAGAAGATGTCTAACTTTTGCCCAACTAAGAACAGCAAAACACTAGAAAATGTTCCCATTTTCAGTGGTGAAACAACAGTGTGGCTTTATTGTTCCCAACAAGCAGCTGTCTTGTTCTTTACAGAGCCTTTTATACAATTGGTATGTAATAAACATCAACTCTGATTTTTTCCTAATAGAATATGCTCATTGCAAAAGTTTTGAAAAATTTTAAGAAGTTAAATAACCCAGTTTTGCTATCTAGAGACAACCACTATAAGTGTCTGATGTGTACCTTTACATCATTTTGTCTATTAACCTATGAATACAAGAAATGAAAGAAAAATATACATATAACATCCAAAATTTGTATTAAATTTACTATATTGAAAGCATCTTCCTTACATTTTTCAAAGATGTATTTTTTCTTGGTAGCATAAACACTTATTATAATGATATAGATGTGCCATTATTTATTTGTTCTCATACTGTTGCATATTTAGTTTGTTTCAATGGTTTTTTGCTGTAATAGATGCTTTGATGAATGCCCTTATTATACACACCTTTAGTCAAATTTTTATTTCCTTAGAATTAGTAGAAGCTGGGAGTCATGAACCAAGCAACACTTTTAAGGTTCTTAACATAAGCTGCCACTGCCCAGGAAGGCTGTGCTAACCAACATTTTCATAATTAACCCTTTCCTGAAATGGATTTTTTTTTTTAGTAAATAATGACATTGTCATCATTCTATTCCACTTTCCCATTCAATTCTTTCTTTACTGACTTTGCTGTTGTGATTCAAACATCGATTCAACAAATATTTACTTTGTGCCAGGGACTGTGCTAGTGTAATGGTAGGCAAAAGGAGATCCATATGTGCCCATTACCAGGCAAATGACCACACTTGCTATGTTGCTTTACCTTTTTCCCACAGCTGTACCTTTCTTCCAAAACTTTTTATTACAAATTTTAATTTCAAGGCTATGAGCTAAATTGGATTTCAGAGTATGGAAAAACTACTGAAAAATTAAAATCATCTTGGAAGTAAAAAGTACAAGAGTGGCGTGCCTGGGTGGCTCGGTTGGTTGGGCGGCTGCCTTCAGCTCAGGTCATGATCCCGGAGACCAGGGATCAAGTCCCACATCGGGCTCCCTGCTCAGCGGGAAGCCTGCTTCTCCCTCTCTCACTCCACCTGTTTGTGTTCCCTCTCTGGCTATATTTCTCTCTGTCAAACAAATAAAAAAATATTTTAAAAAAATATTAAAAAAAAAAAAAAGTACAAGAGTGCTTACTTACCAGAAAGGCATTGGATAGGCAAAACGCTCCCTTAGATCAATACTCATGAAAGGAACATATTCTATACCATTTATTTTTGATGTTGTCCTAGAAAACACAAGGAAAAAAAAACTAAAGTAAATATCCAAGTTTACCTTAACTACCAATCTTATCTAAAATTTATATGACAAAGTATGGCACTATAATAAAATTGACAATCTCATGTTCTTGATATCTTTATTTGAATAAAATTTTCACAAAAATAGTTGAGTATCAAAAAATAAATGATTCAATTCAGGAAGACTTAGTCTTAAGACTTACATCCTTTACAACTAAACTATGGTCTCAAGATAGGCCTGTACTAAAGGTATTGAAAGTATCCCTGACACGAAGACACAAAATGAATTCTATCCAAAGCCCAAAGGGAGAAAGCAACTGTTTATTTTGGGATTTTAAAAAACATGACAATTACAATTCTGGAAAATATGTTCTTCCTATTTTCTAGTTATGAGAATGAGGAATGGGCAAGAAGGAAGCTACGGCCACGTGACAAATTAAAGAAATGTAGTTTGTAGTAGCTCTGCATGTTTTACGTATGTTCATTTGTGTGTATCAACTATTTCCTTCTTCTGTTTCTTTCCCTCATTTTATTTAGAAGTAGTTGCAGGGTAGCTTCACAACTTAGCCTTTAGGTAACAATATTCAGCAAGACTGTGAGTGACTTTGAGAACTATTTAACACAGTAAGCAATAGATAAATTAACTGTGTATCCTCATTTTTGAGAGGATGAGAACCTTATACCTATATGAAGGAAAGCTGAATTCTATTGGGTGGAAATACTGTTTTCTTGTAGCATGAAATTCAAATGTGTGTAGAAAGGAGCACATGGATGCTGAGTGTCCTCAGTATTGGACTGTTACTGTCTCTCAGCTCCCAAACCACCCTTCTTTGTTTTGCTGTGTGTTGTGGGGGTTCATATGCAATTTTTCCAGGCAAAATAAGACACATTAGAAGAATTAAAATCTTCAGAAAGAAAAAAGTGCCTTCAGGTGGCTGCTACAAATGAAGGAACCCTTCACGGCACAATTTTAGGAAATTAAAAGCGAGCAACTACATGACTTGCATAGCACTGAGCAGCTTGGATCTCCTGCAACTGAAGAGTAGCCACACTGGCTCAGAGATATAGCCCACCTACACTGGCTCAGAATGCAATCACAAGGATTTCCTCATCTTTGTTGTTTGCATTTATAATATTCGCTGAGGCTGCTTCTAGATCAAGTTGGCAAATGTTTTCTGTAAAGGACCAGACAGTACATTATTTTGGCTTTGCCAGGAGGACTTTGTCACATATTCTTCTGTTTTTTGTCTATCTTCTTTTTTTATAACCCTTTAAAGAAATGTAAAAACTATTTACAACTTTAGGCTTCCCTTTGTTGACCGAGGCCTACACCATTTCAAGGTTAACAGTCTTCTCCTTCTCAGGGTTCTGGTTACCAGCGGCACATATGATGAGTGATCTGCCATAGCTCTATTCTGCTGTTTGACCTTTAGTGCTCGATTTTAAAGTATGCTAGGATTTTTAGGAAAACACATGTCTAGTAGAAATGCTAACACTAAAATATACTGTAACACAATTTAACTATTTCAAGTTAAGGCTATATGACAATATAATGTATAATTTCATAATAAAAGCACAATACACTGTAACAAAGATATGATTACAACTCAGCAAACCTAAAGAAAATAAAATTACCTGTGTTGATTATGTTAACAAAATTATCCATTACAACGAATCATAAACTGATTTACCTGAGAACTTCTATTTCTTCTGCTGTATATCTCTGTCCTTGTGCATCACATGACTGTGGACTTATAAAGGGCTGAGGTCTATCAAGAAAAGGACTAGTCCCTAGTGGAAAATGTGCTCTCGCTGGAGGCGGCTTTGGTTTGATATTAGTTGACTTGATTTTGCATAATGGTTTTGTTAAAGGCTCACTCAATGCTTCTGCTCTGTAATAGAAAGAGGTATAGAAAACCTGTTCTAGTTTTTCTTCTCACATTTAAGCTCTCCAGAAAATAAAATTTTTTCAAGAACCAGTCAAGCACTCCTAATGTAAAATCCGTATAAGATTCAAACATACCAATCAGCAGTTCACTTCTTAAGTGACTTTCAAAAATAAGTATTTCACAACTGATTCCTGCTAACATTAATTGAGCACTAACTGCATGTCCGATACTATGCAAGGTAAGGTGATACAAGTATAAAATGCAATTTCTGTTCTAAAGGTATTCACAGTTTTGTGGGGGAAAGAAAGACAAATGCATCCAAAGTGACAGATGCTACAAGTATTCTATGTGAGTGAACACACAGCAGAAGATATTAACTTAATGACCAAGAAAAGAGAGTGAATCGGGGGAGGTTATTCTTAATTGACGTTTGAGCTGCAAAGAAGTCCACCTGGGGAGTGAAAGAGCACTCTAAGTAGAGAACTGCCATGTGCAGAAATATGAAACAGCATAGCGAGTTAAGATAACTTAAAAAAAAAAAAAATCGGGGCGCCTGGGTGGCTCAGTTGGTTGGGCGACTGCCTTCAGCTCAGGTCATGGTCCCGGAGACCCGGGATCGAGTCCCACATCAGGCTCCCTGCT
>PITA01031268.1:0-15452 GCA_004023965.1 Spilogale gracilis
TAATTAAATTACTTAACAAATAAATACATATGAACAGTAACAATGTATGATTACTATCATTAAGTTTAAAAAGCTATATAATACAAACCTTTTAAAGAAAAAAGAGCTTGCTGTAGAGTCAGTGAATTTCTATTTAATGTTTTTTGTGAATTGTATGACAGAAGGGATATCTCTTACTAATAGTTTTTGTTATGCTCAAGATTATAGTTTCCATTTTGTGACTTAAGTGATTAAAAAGCCTTATTGAGTGCTTAATTCTCCAGTTTCCAATTTCCTCTTTACATAAGTTACACCATTTACAGTTATAGCCTCATGGAGTCCATCCAACACAGGGCTTGATCTCACCACCCTAAGGTCAAGACCTGAGTTGAGATCAAGAATCAGATGCTTAACCCACTGTGCCATTCAGATGTTCCATCCTTGTAAAACTTTAAAAGTTAGTTTAATGTTTTAAAAACTACAAAATATAAGTATTACTGCATATGTTTGAGTGTTCTGCTAATTAGCCACCAATGTTAGATGAATAATCAAATATCATAACTTATGTTCTCTTGACAGTATGCTTTGTTAGACAACTATTCTTAAATCATTATAGGTTTTTCTTTATTAAATGTAATTTGGACATAAGGTCCCTCTGTTGAGTCAGGAGCCAATAAAATTATTAATACAACTAGTAGAGCAATATTTGAATCCAAAATCAACCAATAATTTTCCACATATTTACATTTTTTCTCATCATTGTAGAAAAATCTTTTCAGAAATTCTATCATATAAGTTACTACTAGTTATATCCTAATCATTTTTATAAGCATCCAGAGCTAAACAATATTTCTTATATTCCTTTTCTCTCAAAAGGTACACTACTGGCATATTATCTAAAAATGAGACTAGTAATGTATTATTTAATCTGATTAAATAAAATTATTTAATCTGTTTAATATTTAATCTAATTAATATTATCTAAAAATAAGACTAGTAATGTATTATTTAATCTGTTTAATATTTTAATATTAATGTAGTCTTTAACAGATTAATTGATCTGTTAAAGACTACATTATAAACTATAGTGGCTCTACAAATAATCTTCATAGAATTTAATTTGTAGTTTACTTGTATATGAACTCCACTTACACACATCATTTCCTTGTTCTAAGTTCCCTATATTTTATTGAGATGTCACTTTCATTGCATAGTTAGCATCCACTATTTTTCAATTTACATAAGCCATTTTTTCCTAAATTGTTAGAGTATTTTAAAGTAGGCAAGCTGGGATGTATTCTAGAAGGTTTTGCTACTAATAGTTATAATAATCAACAGTTCATGTTGAATAACTGAAGAGCATATTCAAAATTAATTTTTGTATCTGCCAGTGGCCACAATTTCCTCTTTACATAAGATTGTTTTGTTATTTTGGTTTCCTCTTGTGTCTTATATAAGTTTTCAAATAGTCTAAATTAAATCTAATTATTTCAATAGCATTTAGTTGGCATTCCCCAAATTTGTTCTTGAATGACTTTAGTATCAAATGAGATACAAAATCAGCAATATGTTCAATTTGGGAGAGATCCAGAAAATATTTATTTTTTGATTTAGCCCAAACCAATGTCAAACGCTATCAGTACATTTGAGACTATGTCTCCGGTAGAAACGTATGTGCTCTGTGTTTTCACTGTCCCTGAAGTTTCAAAATAAAAACAAAATAGTATCACACTTCATAGTGTTTATGTATATATGTTTATGTATGATGTTTATGTAAATATGCATTTGTGTATGTGTGCACATTCAATTCAACTTATATAAATATAAATTGAAATAATATGAATTCTTTAATATTGCAAAATGTACCATACTGCCTAATTTACAAGCAATTCCAGGAACATACAGGAGAATACACAAAGAAACAATCTGAAAACTAGGCACTACCCAGAAATTCCAAGTTATAAAATCTCTTGAATTCTTGCTGTCTGAAAGAATATAAAAATAACCTTAATTTGGTTTCCTTTAACTTATGTGCTTTTACTCTTCACTTCCTCCTGATCTCAGAATCAGTGTCCTCTCACGACAGTACCACCCACAAAAATCCATTTTGGTGTAGGTATGGTTTACTTAATTGCAGCACCCTGAGTTATATGGGTATCTGTGCATCCTTTGGTACTTTTCTGGTGTGTTTATTTTGAGATACACTGGGCTTCTGAACCCTATGGCCCCAAAGCAATGCCTTTCTGTGACTAGGTCTAAGGTTGGAATTGATTGGCAGTGGAGTTATTCCTAGTTGGCTCATTTGGGGCTGCTCACGGGGCTGCTTTATAATAACTTACATGTATCTTATCATTTATGGTCCTTGAATTTGCTCTCCATTTTAGTCTTCCTAATCTACTATTCTTCATGATCATATCTAAAGAGGATGTTAGGAAGTATGCTTTTCTGGGGATTCACAGCCTTTTCATCCCACTCCTGCTGCTGTAGATTAAGGGCACTGCAACATACTTTAAGAGTTAAACAATCCCAGGCTTCTGTTGTGCATGCTTGTGGTTTCTTTGGCAACGCAATTTCCTCAAAATCCATTAAGCTCTGGACTTCAATTTCTTTCAACCACTCATGTGAAAGTATTAATACCCAAAAGACACTTTCTGATCTTAATTCTAAATTACAAAGTTTCCACTTTTATTTACTATCTTTCGGCCTATAATACCTACTACTTTGTCAAGAGTTGTTTAAATACTAATTAAATGCTGCACATTTTAGGATTTTGGTTATAGTAACACCAAAGTACCATTAGGGTACTGGCTATTCTGTGGCAATAAAAATAAGACAATCTACAATGGCTTTTCAAAAAGTCAAAGCTGATTTCTCTTGCCCATAACCACCAGGGTAAATAGTCCATGTCTGATAGGGTGGCCACAGCAGTCCAGCAGATGACCCCAAAGGTTGTTTTACTTGTTGCCATTTCCCTGTGAGTAAGAACAGAAAAAGGAGGCATTACATTTTCACTTTAATTTGTATATATGTATATATATATATATATATATATATATATATATATATATATAGTAACATTTTTAGTCTGGTACACCTTTTGCTGTGTTGTTTTAATAATTTTGTTGGTATTATCGCTTGGAAATTTATTTATTTGGAAATTGAAGTGCAAAAAAAAAGTGATAGATGTCTTATTTTAGAGCCAAGTAGTGAACATTAGCAGTCACTGTTTATGTTTTTTGGACAATCACCATCTTTAATGTATCACATTTTGTTCTGCTTCCTCAAGTTAGGAAGTGAAAATACTCATCCAGCTTTCCTTGAGGCCTCACATTCAGAAATGTAACTGACATTTGCCAGTCAGAAGCACCTGTTCAAGGTGTATTTGTAGAACAGTCACAGGAAAGGTGTTTGAGCATTTTCCCATGAGAAGTGCAGTGAAGTATGGGGAGAGGCATCACTCTGTCAGAGGCGGTAGTGTCCAGATTGTAGCAGAATCAGCCTATGCCTGTATCAGTGGTGCAAACTGAAAATCCTTGGTCCCTCACACTGCTAGCCAGTATCTGGAGCTGTTTATGTGTATTTGGTGAAATTAGGTCTTGAAAGTGTGGGAGAAATATAATTAAAAACAAAATCTTCCTTCAAGCTACTACTAAAGACAGTAGAAAAAGAAAACTATTTTATTATTGAATAAGCATTAAGCCAGAATTTGATGCACATCACAGTCTAAGAGAGGGCAAAAATAAAAAGGAATCTCACCTTTTATAGAGTCAAACAGATACTACTCATTATATAGCTGTTCTTTTTTTTTTTTCTTTAAAGATTTTATTTATTTGACAGAGAGAAACACAGCCAGAGAGGGAACACAAGCAGGGGGAGTGAGAGAGGGAGAAGCAGGCTTCTCGCCAAGCAGGGAGACGGATATGGGACTCGATCCTGGGTCTCCGGGATCATGACCTGAGCCGAAGGCAGTCGCTTAACCAACTGAGCCACCCAGGCACCCCCTATATAGCTGTTCTTGAGATAAACAATGACTAGTCCTCAAGAAAGAGGACTAGGCAGCACCATTTGTCACACACAATTCATTCTTGATACACCTGGTACTGAGGTTACTATCTGTGTTAGCTAATTGGCTTCATTTAGAGGAAAAACAAACTTCTCGTATTTTTACCACAGGAGGTAGTTTTGCAACTCAGGGCACAGATGCCTACGGAAATTAAGCTCTTACCCTCTCATACAGACTGGGAGATAGGGTATTATTTTCCTTAATGTTTACATTTTAATTAGATGATCCCTGATTCCACAAGAAGGCATTTCTGGGTAATAAAGCTCACAAAGGGCCTATCTGGTTGCAAAATAATTTTTATACATTTCAAAGACAGGAGAAAGTACTTAATAATTACAGTTTCTAAGGTAAATGCTCTAAGAAAGGGAAAGGGGAGGTCTCTTCCATTATATTCAATAAAGAAGAATTAAGCCACCTTTTAAATTTTATTTGTGCCAACAATCTGTAAATTGGTCCTAATTCTCTGTCCTCCTGGAGTTTCTGTTTGATCATACAGCTGGACAACACTTGGTCTGGTCAATTTGCCACATAAAATTAACTATTGGAAGTTTTCATTTGTATTTCTTCTTTGACTCACAGATTCTCTATATGTGTATAAATTATATGCTTTTAAAATTCTTGAGATTAGTTTTTCAGTATAGCGCATGGTCAATATTGGTATACTGGACAAAACTGTATCCTACATTTGTTGGATTTAGTCTTTCAAATTACTATTTGCATGGAAGTATCTTTTTTCCATTCATTTACTTTATACCCCTGTCCCATTTTTAAAAGGCTGTCTTTGGTAGATAGCATGTAATTGAGTCTTTTTCTATAACCATTCGTCTTTTAACTAGAGAAGAGAACTCATTTTCACTTAATAAACCAAGTGATGATTAAATTTGTCTACCATTTTTTGTTTTCTATTTCTTCCTCCATTTTATTTTGTTCTTTTGTTTGCCTATTCCTTCATTCTTTTCTATTATTTGAATTTTGCCTTTAGAATTCCATTTGATCTATTTGCTATACTTCTTTGCATTATTTTAATGGTTTCTCTAGCACTTACAATATACAAAAGTATATCATTTTCACAATTAATTTGGTTTGATTTTATGGCTTTTCTCATAAACTTCAGATACCTTGTAATTATTCAATTTATGTATGCCCCACCTACCATTCCTTTTGTTTGTTTGTTTGTTTTAGTTATATATAAAAAATTACATACAAGAACGTAAACCCTACAAATGCTAAAATATATATATATATACATATATATTTTTTTTGCTTTAGAGAGTCATATACATTGCAAACAGATCAAGATATGGTATGGTGTTTTATACCTAGACATCTCATTGTCTTAAAATTAGGAATAAGATGAGTAAAATTAATATATAGCTAGAAAATAAAAGAACGTTGTCCTTATTCAAATAATATTCTCTACCATCAAACAATTACAAACAAATGATTAGTATTAATAAGAAAGTTTTATGATACTCAGTCATGAAATCAATCTATAAAAATCATGTTCATTTCTGGGGCACCTGGGTGGCTCAGTCATTAAGCATCTGCCTTCAGCTCAGGTCATGATCCTGGAGTCCCTGTTGGACCCTGGCATCAGGCTCCCTGCTGGGCAGGAGGTCTGTTTCTCCCTCTCTCACTGGCCCTGCTTGTGTTCCCTCTCTAACTTAGTTTCTCTTTGTCAAATAAATAAATAAAATCTTTAAAAAAAAATCATGTTCATGTCTATATACTCCCAAAGAGCAAATAAAATTTTAAGAAATATGCCATTTACAGAATCAACAAAAATATTAAATATTGAAGAATACATAGAAGAGAAGTACTTAGAGTATTGTCAATTAACCTGTAAAGGTTTACTAAGAGGATTTTAAAAAACTAATGAGAGGCACCTAGGTGGCGCAGTTGGTTAAGTGGACGGACTCTTGTTTTCAGCTCAGGTTATGATCTCAGGGTCATGAGAGAGCTCTGCAGTAGGCTCCCTGCTCAGTGCAGCTCTGCTTGTCCCTCCCCACTTGCCCCTCTCTCCCTTCTCATATTCTATTTCTCTCTGTAAAATAAACAAATAAATTCTTAAAAAAATCTAATGAAATAAAATACTATTGCTAAAGAACACTTAATATTAATAACAGCGATATTAATTTTCTCAAATTATTCAATCTAGAAAATGCAGTTCCAACAAAAATTCTAATTTTTAAGAAAATTTCAGTGAAATTTGTCAACTAATGCGAAAACTTATTAAGAAATATAGATGACCAAGATAAGACTTTTTTTTAAGATGTTATTTATTTAACAGAGAGAAACACAGCCTGAGGGGGAACACAAGCAGGGGGGGTGAGAGAGGCAAAAGCAGGTTCTCCACAGAGCAGGCAGCCCGATGTGGGGCTCAATCCCCGGTCTCCGGGATCATGACCTGAGCTGAAGACAGAGGCTTAACTACTGAGCCACCCAGGCGCCCCAGTAAGACATGTTTTTAATGAAGAACAGCACATTATTAAATTTTGCTACAAGAAAGAGGAAAAATTATTTTCCAATGTAAATAAAACAAGGCTAGGCTACAGAGCAGAATATAAAGCTCTATCTGTACATGGAAACTTCATATATGACAATAGTGACATTACTAATAGGAAAGTAATATAAAAAACAAGAAAATTCCATTGGTGTTACTGATTAAATAGTATACTATTGTTTTTTAAAAAATACTTTAAAATGAAGAAATATGTTGCAAGAAGTTGAAAGGAGAATTGAAAATAGGAAAATGCAAATACAGATTTTATTTTTTAAATTAAATATTAGAGAAATAATGCATGTCTATAATAGGCCAAGTATTATTTATTTTTTTTTAAAGATTTTATTCATTTGACAGAGAGAAACACAGGCAGAGAGGGAACACAAGCAGGGGGAGTGAGAGAGGGAGAAGCAGGCTTCCCGCCGATCAGGGAGCCCGATATGGGACTTAATCCCCCATCTCTGGGATCATGACCTGAGCCAAAGGCAGTTGCTTAACCAACTGAGCCACCCAGGCGCCCCCAAGTATTATTTTAAACAAATGATTCTATGTTTCCTTCTTGGATGCCCCTAAATGTATTATATTTTATAATTCATTTTACAGACACTAGAAAATAAAACTCTGAAATATGATCTGCCTAGTTCCTAAGCTATTATGTAGTAGAGGCACTCTACCTATTCTTGAGATCATTGCCATACAACTTATTATTTCTTACCTGGCGATTCTTCCCTACTCCCTGAGAAATAGGAACCTCCTATATTGTAGGGCTTTGTTTTGTTTTGTTTTGTTTTGTTTTGTTTTGGTCATTGAAGGAAGACCTTTCCACCTAAAACCTAACAAATCCTACCAAATTCACAAGATAATGTAGTCAAGGGATTTGAGACTACCTCTCTTAGTAGAGTTTCACAAGGTAGCTCATGAAGTCTACTCTATCCACATCCTTTTCTTTCTGCCAAGTACATCACATTAAAACCAACAGCAGCAATTCTTGTACCTTTCAATGTCCACGGAATCCATACAGGAAAAAAAAGGACTGCCTGTGGCAATGCACTTTTGCGAATTTTTCCCCCCTAAATCTTTCAAAAATGTTAGCCTCAAGAGAAAAATAGTGTCCTTCAAATGTGCATCATTAGAATTCTTATAGCCTAATGTGGTAATATTGCTAAAGCTTTAGTAATAACAGTAACTGTTACTGCTTTAGATTGGAAGCAGCAATAAAAAGAGCAGTTCAACTAAAGAATAAAACAGGAAAAAAAGCAGATGCTTATGTGACAGCAAGAAAGAAAACACTTCTTACTGGTTGCTTATCAATGCTTGCTAAAACAAACCATTACTCTGCATTTAATAACATAATAATTTGCAAGTAACCAGTGCTTATTAACACAACAAATCCTTTAATGTGTCAAATATTCTGCTGATACAATATTTTACCTACCTGCAAGGGAATTATAGCCTAGTGAGGGAGGGAGACTTGACTGAGTATGCAAGTAGTATATAACCAACAATGCCTTGAGAAGGCAAGTAAGGTTTCCTAAGGCTGCTGCAAACAGACTGGAACCTTGCAGTGAGAATAGAAGAATGCCAGGCAACTGTTAAACAAACAAAACATCTGTGCCCCCCCAAATATATATATGCAAATGAGCTGGCCTTATTTCAGTAACAATAAGAAATTTAGTTCAACATAGTATTGGATATGCTTAGAGAAAGAAGGAGAAGTTAGCTAATAATTAAGGTTAGCACTGCATTTCAAATAAGCACAAAAATAAGTAAATCTTATATGGCACCACATGTCAGGCAGTGTTTTAAATAGTTTGCATATATTAACATAGTTTTCATAATCTCTAAAATATATCAAATAAAAATTTCACAGGGCAAGTTAAACAAAGAAGACTTTATTCAATACTCTTGCAACAGGGGCGAAAGACTGAGCTCAACTCAGCTTAAACTAAAGGCAGTAGAGTTTTTAAGCACTGGGGTGTGTGGAAAAGTACTAAGGAATGTCAATAAGGAGCTTGAACAATATTGTTAAGTTATCTGTGTTTGCTGATTGACACTTATTGAAGTTTAGCTCCCACTGTCCCATAGAGAGTATTTTCACTGATGATTACACTTCAAAGAGAGGGCACCCAGGATCTTGAAAAAGACATTTCTAGGTTGTAAAACTGGCAATAAGTTGGGAGATCTATATCTAAAAGGGACAAAGAAAAAGTTCACAGTTCCAAGTTTTCTAAAGTAAATGTTCTAATGAAAAGGGAAATCAGAGGCCTATTGTCAGCAGTAAATCTGTCTAAAGTTTGGTCAAGCTAAAGGTAATGTTAAGGCTGTTTTGGTCAGGTAAACACTATTATTTTCCCACTTTGGAGATGAAAAAAAAAAACCTGAGGCATGAAGAAGGTAAACAAACTGCCAATATTATGTAGTTTTGCACAATGATTTAGGATTAAAACCCAGACAGTCTGGGTCTAGAATTCAAAGTCATTTCTGAAATATCTCACTAATTGTTGCTTGCTATTTAGTACATTTTTTTTTTAAGATTTTATTTATTTGACAGAGAAACACAGCTAGAGAGGGAACACAAGCAGGGGAAGTGAGAGAGGGAGAAGCAGGCCTCCCCCCCAGCAGGGAGCCCAATGTGGGACTCCATCCCTGGTCTCCCGGATCATGACCTGAGCTGAAGGCAGTCACTTAACCAACTGAGCCACCCAGGCGCCCCTATTTAGTACATTCTTAATCTTCATTCACTTAATCATTTTTGGAGCTATTGGTAAAGTAGTGCAATTTATGTTTTTGGAAGATGTCTCTGGAATTTCTAAACTGGATGGAAAGGTATTAAAGTTCATTTTACTGGCATAAAGACTTGTGGACCATTTGTATCAATGTAGGTCAATTATAGGGGATAAAAGCTAAACACTTGTGTTAAGATACTGGAAACAGTGATCCATGATTTTGTGTTTAGCTCGGAGTGCAGTAGAAAGATGGGGTATATCTTTAAAAGAAAATTTCAAGATAAGTCATTTTTTCAAGCACTATATTTGAAAGTAATGTGGAATAAGGAAAAAAGAAGGGTAGAAAGGAAGAAAAAGAGGAGAAAAGGACAATATTCTTTAAGGCTCCTATGTCATCAGATACCATGTTGAAGTTTTTTTTTTAGTTCACTGCCATTCTTCCTCTATCACTCTTAATTGGCTCAGGAACCTTCATGGGGCTGAATTTGTAGTAGCTTTCCACTGAAACCATTCTAATTGTCTTCCTTTCTATTAGAACAGGAGATGTTCTCCTCCAATATAAACTTAATCTCTCTAAATTTCTCCACAACAGATCCCGTTTCTTTTATATTGTTTACAACTCATACCATAACCTAACCTCTTCAAATGTAACAATCGTCATCTTTGACAGTTTCTTTCTCTTGCACTCCACATCCAAAAGATCCTCATCTCCCACTTCCTATCAACTGTCTAATGGCAAAGGAGCTGCTGGGCTGCGATTGCTGTTAGCTTCCACATTCTAACTATAAAATGTGTGACTTTCTTTCTTTGAGATTCATGCTTTCCTCATAATCAATCAATCCAATAACTGAACCATGTGTTCTTTGTTTTTTTTAAATATTTTTATTTATTTATGTGACAGAAAGAGAAAGATCACAAGTAGGCAGAAAGAGAGGAGGAAGCAGGCTCCCTGCTAAGCAGAGAGTGCGATGCGGGCCTCCATCCCAGGACCCTGAGATCATGACCTGAGCCGAAGGCAGAGGCTTTAACCCACTGAGCCACCCAGGTGCCCTGAACCATGTGTTCTATAAAAGGAATGCTTAACTGTTTAGGTCAGATATTTATATAGTCTGTAATCTGACCTATTCCAATATAAACACATCTGCTCTGGCCTTTTATAGGTCTAGGATTTAAGCTTAAGTAGGTTCTTTTCAACACTTTCCTTCAATGTTGGAAAATCTATGTAAGATGTAAGACCATCCCAAGTTGAAACTCCACAAATCCAAAAGGAATGAAGCATAGATTTCAAAATCCTGGATAATTAATTACCAACACCTCACTGAACTCTTCTGGAACTCTACAGCATGGATTGAGGTCAGTAAAACATTTTCTGGTAGAATTTCATGCAATTATTTTCCTTAAAAGCACAGTTATTTATTTTCACTGTCACACATTTTATTCTAAAGATATATACTTAAGGTTGAAGTAATAAAACAGTATCTGTCTACATATGTCTTTTCATTCTTACCTAAAATTACAGAATTAATATAATTTTCCTCCAATAATACTAAAGAGTGTCAGATTAGCAAATAGTCTATCAAATAGATTTGAGGGCTTATCTATTGTCTTTATTGCTTTATGGATGAAATATTAATAAAAATAAGTTCATTTAATTACAATTTTCAGGATTACATAAAAAAACAAGGTGATCATGAATAAATGATGACTGATAATATTAAATAGGTGATAAGATTAAATAGGCCATATTTAAAACCAACAATAACAATAACAATAAACCAGGACACCTGGGTGCCTCGGACAGTTTAACCTCCCACTCTGGATTTCAGCTCAGATCATGATCTTCGAGTCATGAGGTTTGAGCCCCTTATTAGATTCCACACTCAGTGGGGCATCTGCTTCAGCTCCTCTTCCTCCCATCTTTATCTCCCTCTCTCCCCACTCACTTTCTCTCTCACTCTCAAATAAATAAATCTTTAAAAAGGAGAGAGAGAGAGAGAAATGTTTAGCATGTTTCTAGTTGCTTGCCATAGTTGTATGTCTAAATTTCAATCCAATGAGGATGAGGTTTACAAAAATTAATTGATGTCTCTTTCTATAAGTCATCCCCAGAATAATTTAATATGTAAGTAAATAATAAGACTGCATATATTGTACCTGGGAGTAGAGAGAAACAAAAAATAGCCTGTTCTATGTGGGGCAAAGGTCTCTGCTCTGGGCCATAGTAAGGGCATAAGGGAATGTTTTGGTTCAGAGGGAGTGTTGCCTAAGTCTATATAGACTAAAGCTGAGAATAAAGTAGGGATCTATTCTGGTAATCTTAGATTTAACTTTGTCTTTTATTTCATTTCAATATCTTTGAATCTGTAATAAATGTAACCTCTACTGAAGACAAAAACAATGAATTATTCTTCACAAGTAATTTATGAGTTATATGTATTTTACTAAAGGTTTATAGTATGACCAAGAAGGTTTAATTTACATATTAAAACAAAACTAAATTAAAACAAATAAACAAAAAAGAATCTCATAAAATCCCCAATAGGTACTTCCTCCTCAAGTATCATCGTTATATACCAGTCACTAGGTTCACCCTTCTGGATCGATATTTCCCCCAAGAAGCAGTTGTACTTTGCCTAGCCCCTGTCTGTGAGAATAGTCTCCCATTTGAGTCTCTCATTATCGCTTGTTCTTTCTCTATATCTGACATTCTCCTCAGCAAAAAAGACAAGATATGTATTTTGGGGTGAGGACTGGTGCCTACAAATATTATTGTTCTTTATTATTTATTTGAAAATGCATATTTTCATACATTTTGTTTTCCTCTGGAAAAATGTTACTGACTAGAAAAAAAGGATTTATGTTCCTTTCTTCTTTTTATCCGTTGACTCTTCATACATAATAGGCACTAAATGTATATTACTTAAGTAAATGAGCTCACTAATAAGTGCAAAACTAAAAACTTATTCAAAACTTGTTGCTCTCTCCGCAACACTGGTACGGGGGAGGGATAACTGGACCAGCCTGTTACCCTCCGGGGGCTGAGTGAGATGGTAAGTGTCCACGGCCCGGCCACCCCCCTGAAACTGGGAAAGAAACGACACCCAGCCGGGAGTTGAGTCAGCTGTGAAGGCGCAGCAATCTTGCTTTAGGCAAACAGTTGGTTCTGTCTATCTTGCTCTCTCTGCTTCTCTTTCAGTCTCAGTCTCTTGCTTTGCAGGCTCTCAGCCTTTGCCTCAGTCTCTCTTTCTGTCTATCTCTTGCTCCGCTCTCTCTTGCTTCGCTCTCTCTGCCTTTGCCTCTCTCTGCGTAGGCTCTCTGTCTTTCTCTCTGTGTCTGTGTCTCGGTCTCTCAGACTCTCAGTCTCATGGCTTTGTCTCTTCACTCTGCTTTCCTTCTTCCTCTCTCAGTCTCTCAGTTTCTCTCCATCTCACAGCTTCGCCTCCTTTGACTGTCAAGGGTTCCAGTCTTATTATTCCCACGTGAGGAAGTTGGGTGGTGCAGTTAAATCTTTAACTGCTTTTGCACCCACCCTAGAGACAGGATTAGTATTGTTACTGCAAGGTACAGAGTGATTGCTTAAATTCACAGAAGTTGAGACCATTGAGGCAGAGGGATCAAGAATACAGATAAGAGATACAGAGATATGATTACCGGGAGGAGGATTAAATGGAACTATGTCTTGAATAAGCACACCAAGGACATATTGCCCTGACCTACAGGGTAAGTGGCTTTTCGGATTCTAGGCAGGAATCCCCCCAGAGGGGCTTTCATTCATACCCCCCCCCCCCAGAGGGGCTTTCATTCATATTCACAGGTACCTCCACCAGAATTTCTGGTGGCTTGGGCATGGAGGGAAGGGCGGATCATGCACCATCCCCCACAAAAACTTAAGGAGGAAAATCAGTGCAAAAAAATGTTTGAGAAAGAAAAGCTATTTATACCGACTGGCAGAAAGTTTCAGTTTTCTTTGGGTTGTTCTGATACTGCTACAACTTTGCTAATTTCACAATAGCCATCATAGGGTATTTGCTCAGATGAATTAAGCTGAACAACTTCAAAGTTTCAGTTTTTTCTAATTGAGAAATTTTTCACTGTGATCAACTGTCTCTGTAGGAAAAAAAAAAAACTGCTAGCATGTGAAATAAAAGGAATATTCAAAACAAACCAAATTTAAATTCACAACAGCAGGGACTTCAGAATGAGCATAATATTATCATGTTATTATTGCAGAACTGAGATGGTCTGTTTTTTGCTAGCTCTTGGAATTTCTGTCATAATGAACTTTCAAATTCCTTTGATAGCTCACAATTAGAAATTATTTGAATCTATACAAGTTATTAGAGAATAATAATTCTCAGACTATTTGCTAGTGTTGCTTGTTTTATTGTGTTGTGTTTTGTTTTGTTTTGAATTACTGAGTAACTCTTTTCTATTTGGGATTCACTTATAACAAAATATTGCCCAAATCTGTAAGGGCCCAAGTAATTTTTTCCAGATTATGGGGATTATATTATAAATCCCTTTTGTGTTACTGGCATGAGTTTTCCATTGCCAATGTTTATCAAGAGATCTACACACTAAAATGCAATCAGATAACAAAGTTATAATCGCTTTTATTTACTTTACAATATATTCTAAGCATTTCCTCCTGTAAGAAAACAAATCCTATGAAAGAATAGGTAATAGTTCTTTCTGTGGAGATTAGACCACCATATGCCTTGACCTCCACATAAGCTCTACTGAATCAGAGGTCCCCAGGTTAGGGTCCAGAAATGTTTTATCAAAGAAAATTTAATAGTTGAATTTCATATGACTCCTTGATTAAAAATCTGTATTCTACAGCCATTCTTTAGTGTAGAGAGAGGAGTAATAATATCAAATATTTACTGTTTGCTTCCTATATGATAGCCTTTTTTTTTAATTATTTTTTTATTGTTACTAAATTTTTTTTTCCAGTGTTCCAAGATTCATTCCCCATT
Source organism: Spilogale gracilis (assembly GCA_004023965.1). Lineage (NCBI taxonomy): Eukaryota > Metazoa > Chordata > Mammalia > Carnivora > Mephitidae > Spilogale > Spilogale gracilis. The sequence continues at coordinate 14,251 of PITA01031268.1, forward strand.
CCCCACACCCAGTGCTCCACGCTTTAGGTGTCCCCAGTACCCACCACCAGGCTCTCCCATCCCTCCACCCCCCTCCCTCCAAGTCAGTTTGTTTCTGTGTCCAAAGTCTCTATTGTTTCGTTTCCCTCCCTAGATTACCCTAGTTCCCGTTTACTTTCCTTCTCCCACGGTCCTCCAGTTTACCCCTCATGCACCGCAAGTAAGTGAAACCATGCGATACTTGACTTTTTCTTCTTGGTTTATTTCACTCAGCATAATCTCTTCCAGTCCAGTCCATGTTGCTACAAAAGTTGGATATTCATCCTTTCTGATGGAGGCATAGTATTGCACTGTATATATGTACCACATCTTCTTTATCCATTCATCTGTTGTTGGGCACCTTGGCTCTTTCCACAATTTGGTGATTGTGGCCATTGCTGCAATGAACATTGGGGTGCATATGGCCCTTCTTTTCACTACATCTGAATCATTGGGGTAAATGCCCAGTAGTGCAATTGCAGGGTGATAGGGTAGCTCTATCTTTAATTTTTTAAGGAATCTCCACACTGTTTTCCAAAGCGGCTGCACCAGTTTACATTCCCACCAACAGTGTAAGAGGGTTCCGCTTTCTCCGCAGGTCTCCAACACTTGTTGTTTTCTGTCTTGTTAATTTTGGCCATTCTGACTGGGGTAAGGTGGTAACTCAGAGTGGTTTTGATTTGAATTTCCCCGATAGCTAGTGACGCTGAACATTTTTTCATGTGTCTGTTGGCCGTTTGTATATCTTCTACAGAGAAGTGCCTCTTCATGTCTCTTGCCCATTTTTTGATGTGTTCATCTTCTTTTTGGGTGCTGACTTTGAGTAGTTCTTTATAGATCTTGGATACCAGCCCTTTGTCTGTAGTGTCATTTGCAAATATCTTCTCTCATTCTGTGGGTTGCCTCTTTGTTTTGTTGATTGTTTCCTTTGCTGTACAGAAGCTTTTTATTTTGATGAAGTCCCAGAAGTTCATTTTCGCTTTTCTCTCCTTTGCCTTTGGAGACGTGTCTTGAAAGAAGTTGCTGTGGCTGATGTCAAAGAGGTTACTGCCTATGTTCTCTTCCAGGATTTTGATGGATTCCTGCCTCACATTGAGGTCTTTCATCCATTTCGAGTTTGCCTTTGTGTGTGGTGTAAGAGAATGGTCTAGTTTCATTCTTCTATATGTAGCTGTCCAATTTTC
>PITA01031269.1:0-15458 GCA_004023965.1 Spilogale gracilis
GCTCCTCCTGTGCTTGGCCCACCATGTAGGTCGCTGGCACCCTATCAGACCATACATATGGGTTAGAAACATAAATACAACCAGCACACTGCTGAGGTCATAAACATGTGCACTAGAAAAACCAAGATATGTGAGATATAAAGAGGGAGGTAGTGAGAGGTTTTGGAATGACACCTGAAGTAAATTTTTTAAGAAGAGCAATGAGTTTGCCTGGGATGTAAGAGAAAGAAAATGAGTGATGGCTCAGGAGAGAGGCAAGTTGTATATGGGAAGGAGGGAGTCAATTTATTTGACTAGAATCTGAAACACCAGCTGGAGGGTAGAGGCAGATGTAGAATGATAGCACCTGACAGGATCCAAGAATGGGAATTTTTGTTTAATACAAAAGACAGTTGTCAGTCCCTGTGGGGACTCAGAAAAGAGAAGCGATGGTATAAAAATATGGTTAAATAAGTTAAAGAATGACCATCTGATGAGTTCATACAGTTACTTTTTTAATGCTTTTGAAGAATTTTTAATGACATGGGAAATGTTTTATGACGGGAAGAGAAATAAAAGAGCTGAATGTAAAGTTTTGCTTATAATATTTCAATTAGGTTACAGAGATCTAAACCTGTGTAGAAAAAGTTCAGGAAAATACGCTAAAATACAGTTACTATATCTATGTTATTACTCTATTATATCCTACTATCTTATTTTTTTTCTTTTCCTTTTAAAACTTGGTTCCAAATAGTCGCCAAAGAATATGTCATTTTAAAAGCTGGAAAAAAATGAAGTGTTCTTAGAAAAATAGTATCAGAAGAATTTGATTAGATTGTAGGTTGGGGTTAGTGAGGCTGGTGGCAGATCAGCCAGTAGGGGGTTACACAGTATTCAAGCAGTGAGTGGGAGACCTGGTTTCACACCATGGGATTGAGATAAAGATGAAAAAATAGGGGAGCTCAGTTAAGAAGAATAACAGAAAGGACATTATGAGGTTAGGCATTACATGTTCAAAGGGTTGAAAATAGAAGCCAAATGTCAGAGGAAGAATAAAGGTGCTACCTAGTAATTAAGTTGAAAGTAGAAAGAGTTAGGCAAAATTCAATTTAATGTGATCCTTTTTGTTTTAGGTGTTTATGGGATATAAAGGTTAGGCCAAAGACTTTCTATTTGACATACTAATACAGGAACCCTTAATAGATTTCCTCACTGAGGGCTTTCTTTTGTTGGGGTTTCTTTAATGTTAAACATTTGATCTATGCTAAAGACCCAGTCTCGATCCCTCTAGCTCTATATCTAATCTCAGCTAATGACTATTTACTGAACTTTCTCTGTAAAAATTGCCAGCCCTTATAATTTAGTAACCCAAAAAATGACTTATGTTCAAACTACCATAGAAAAACAGGATATGATAAGGTCCATGTGACAGGGCACGTGACTCTGGACCTCTCAGCGGCAATAGCTTGTGGGCCCTCCATTATCTGGCTCTGCCCCATCTCTGCTAACGATTATTCTTCAAAGTATACCCTTATATAGAGTATATATAGTACTCCTTTGTTCAATATACACCTTTGTCTTCTCACCTAGTGTCTCTTTTCCTAGTGTGCCATACTCATTATAGGAATGTTTTCAGTTGCAAGTTTTATCTGTTAATCACTTAAGTTATAATGGCAGATGTGGTTTTCTTTTTAAAAAAAAAAAAAAAGATTTTATTTATTTGACAGAGAGAAACATAGCCAGAGAGGGAACACAAGCAGGGGGAGTGAGAGAGGGAGAAGCAAGCTTCCCACCGAGCAGGGAGCCCGATGTGGGACTCGAACCCAGATCATGACCTGACCCGAAGGCAGACACTTAACCAACTGAGCCACCCAGGTGCCCCAAGATGTGTTTTTTTTTTTTTATGAAGCAATTAAGTGGCAGGGAATCTCAGAGTTGGTCCATTGATTATTATCCAGATTTCTAAGTTATTACTTCATCATTCTTAGTGTATTGATTTTTTAATCCTTGTGGGTTTTAATCCCATGGTGACAAGATGGCTGTTACAGCCCAAGGATCACATTTATTTTGAAAGTAAGAAGGAGGAGGAAGGAATAGTGCTAGCCAATTCTCTTCTTGTGATTATTCCTTTGCCAGAAAATTGGGATCAGAAGACCATTCCAAACTTTCTTACACATTTTCTTAGGTCAAAAATACATCTCACAACCACCCTAATGTGCAAGGAAGTCTGGGCACATATTAACGTGGAAATATCACGTTAAATATCACGTGGAAAAAGTAAGACACTTTCCATTAGATACAACTTTATTGTTCTGGTAGAATTATATTTCACTTTAATCATTGCATGGTACAAGATATTATTATTCTAGTATACATGTCAATAGGCACATAAGTTATTTCTAGTACTACATATCAACATTTCATTGACAAGTTTTGTCAGTATGGGTGCAAATATTAAAGGACAGTACATTTTTAACTCTCACTTTGGTTACTGGAAAAATTTTAAGGTTTTCTGGAACAATTGGCTATTTTATGAAACAAATATAAGTAATATTTCCAGTGTGAACTCAGCATCTATGCTGTAAGTATATAATATGCAAAGGAGTCCAAAGATTTAATATAAAAAGCAAATGTAAACTATCTTACTAATTTTATATTTTTATAAAGTTCTATAAAATTTTTATAATAATTTTTATAAATAAAAAATCTTACTAATTTTATAAACATATTGAAATTATAATATTTTAAGTCTATTGGGTTAAAAATGTATTATTAAAATTAATTTCACCTGTTTCTTTTCACATTTTTAATGTCTACTAGAAAGCTTAAAATTATATATATGATTTGCCTTATATTTTTGTTGAATAGTGCTTGTCTGGAGCTAGGGGAATACAGAGGCTAGGAGGATTGGGGATGGTTTTTAGGTTCACCAGCCAATAGCGCTGGCTCCACTCATACTGCCTGCAGTACCTACATGTGAAGAATACTGCTCATCTCACCTTTTAATTGATACAGAACAGTGCTCAATAAGTCTTACCTATGATTTATTGTCATTCCTATTGCTAGTAGGCTGATCAAGACAAGATCTAGCTGGGCGTTAAGTAATTCTAGGTTCAAGCTGACCTCTTCCAAACATTTTTTTTTGATCACCTAGTTTAGCACTCTTACTCATGCTCACTTTCATATAACAAAAATTTATTGTACATTGAAATAAATGGAAAAGAATGCAATAATAAAGTTAATAATTCTGCTAGGAGGAGTCATGAAAGGTTTCCCAAAAGAAGTGGCACTTTAAATGAAGTTAGAAGAATGAGCTGGAGCCTACCACATGGGAATGGGCATTCCAAAATAAGGAGACAGTATTGTAAAAACACGAAAAGACCTAGTTCATTAGGATACTGGTGAAAATTTTGTGTAGCTAGAGAAAGCTGCTTGAATTTGAGGCTAGAATTTGGACTTTCTATAAGGGTGAAGTGAGGAATAAGCAGGAAATTTCTCTAAGCAGGCAGATGATGTGAACTGTCTCCTTGTAAGAGTTTATTCTAATTTTGTGTCTCTACCTTTCCAACATATATGCTTATTTCATTAATTTAAAGTGTTCTTTATTTTCTAATATAACCCTTAAGCTGTAGCATTGCCACTAATTACCAATTACTGATTTCACTCTGTTCCACAAGATTAGATATGAAAACATTAACATTGTTACAGGTAGCATCTACTTTCCTTTTCAGTTTTTCTTTGACCCACAGGTAACTTTGAGATGTTCTATAAATGTTCAAACATATAAACTTTTTAAATATGTCTTTTTGTTATTAATTTCTGATATTATTACACTATAGTCAGTGAACATGGTTTCTATGACTAAATCTTCGTACTTGTTAAAACCTGATTTGGGACCTAGTACATGTTTGGTTTTGTCAATTTTCCACATATGCTTTAAAGGAATGTATATTTTCTTTCTTATTTGTGATTATACGATTTTTGTGTGTCCTTTGGATGAAGCTGGTTAACCATATGATTTCAAATTCTCGATATTTTTACTCATTTTTTTTAATTGATCTTCTAATTATTGAGAGGTATACTTAGCTGAGTATAGAATTCTAGGTTGATATATATTTTCTCTCAGCTTTTTAAAGACACTATCCTATCATCTTTAATTGTTATTGGGAAGTATGCTGTCAATCTAACCATTATTCCTTAGTAAACAATATGCCTTTTAAACCCCTGGCTACTTTTAAGATTCTCTTGTCTTTAGTGCTCTTGTTATCAGTGTTATGCCTAGAGAATGAGTTTTGTTTTTGTATTTCTTGCCCAGAATTTATTATGCTTCCCAAGTACCAGGATTTACATATTCATTATTTCAGGAAAATACAAAGTCATTATCTTTTTAAATATTGAGTCTACCCCATTCTCTGTGTTCTTATCTTTGGAAATTCCTATTAGACTTACGTTGGACCTTATCATTCTATATCTCACATCTCAATATTTCACTCATCTTTACTATCTCTTCGATGTCTGTGCTACATTTTGATTGATTTCCTTAGTTTAATCTTTTTCCTTTGGTTTTTGAATCTTTGTCTCAAATAGTACTTGAAACCAGCATTGCCTTTACATTTTTCAGTTACCTGATACAACTCACTTTTTCAAAGCCAGCTTAAAGTTTAGTTTCTATTATTTGCAACATAGAAATTCTCATATATACTCACACAGCCAGCTAGTCATCATATTCCACCAGAAGTGTGTATTTCACCACGTCCTTCCCATCCGCACGGACCTCCTCCTTGTCAGTAATGCTGCTCAGGTAGACAGCACAGTGTAGCAGCCAGTAAAGAGGGCTCAGAATAAACAGTCAGAGGCATAGAAGGAAAATAATGAGGGAACTGTGCCAAGATGCCAGAGAATTAAATTTTAATAGTTAAGGAATATTCAGTTTAATATTCAATTTAAGTGAATATTAAATATTTAACTAAATATTAAACTGAATAGTTAAGGAATATTAAGCTGAATAGTTAAGGAATGTTGAATAAATATTGAATAGTTATAGAATATTGAATAAACTGGATATTAAACTGAATAGTTAAGAATGTTCAGTTTAATAGTAAAGGAATACTGCAGAGAGGCCAAGAAGTATGAGAATTGGAAAATGAGTACTGGAATTGCCAATGAAGAGATGATTGCTGAGTCTTATATTCCGCCTTTACTTTTCATGGGTTTCATTGAATTCTTATCAACTACAGTAAGAACAGAAAGCATAGAAGACGTATATTCAAAAATATTAAGTGACTGATTAATGAATCTGGGGATTTGGGAACATACAAAGATACCGATTTAATCACCATGGTTTCTATGTAAAAGGCAAGAGATAAGAGACTCAGAAAACAAGAAGGGCAATTTTAAATTGAAAATAATTTGGAAAGGATGTAAAATTTGTAATTTTTTTGCATTTTACAATAAGCAATTTATATTCATTTCTCATGCCTTAGATTCTTTCTTCTTGGTGCAGTCACTTCACTCCAGGTTTTGGGAGGAGGGTGATAGTGAGAGCCTATACAGACTGAGTCAATGAGGTGAAGTTCATTTTTTTTCTTGTGATGAGAACTTTTAAGATTTACTTTTTTAGCCAATTTCAAATTTGCACTATAATATTATTAACTGTAGATCCCATCCTGTACATTATAGCCCCATGATTTATTTTATAACTGGAAGTCAGTACCTCTTGAATTCCTTAACCCTTTTACCCATCCTCCAAACCCCCTCCCCTCTGGCAACCACCGATCTGTTCTCTGTATCTGTGAATTTTGTTTTGTTTGTTCATTTGTTTTGTTTTTTAGATTCCAGCTACAAGTGATGTCATGATATTTGTCCTTGTCTCACTTATTTCACTGAACATAATACTCTCAAGGTCCATTCACATTGCAAATAACAAGGCTTTTTTTTTTTAATAACTGGGTAGTATTCCACTGCATGTATGTACCACATCTATATCTATTCATGCATCAGTGAACATTTAGGTTGTTTCCCTATTTTGCCTAATAAATAATGCTGCAGCAAATATAGGGATGCATATAACTTTTTGAATTAATGTTTTCATTTTTTCACAGATAAATACACAGAAGTAGACTTGCTAGATCATGTGATAGTTCTAGTTTTAGTATTTTGAGAAACCCCTATGCTATTTTCCATAGTGACTGCATAAATTTCCATTCCCACATCATGAGGGTTTCCTTTTCTTCACATCCTCACCAACACTTCTTATTTCTTATCTTTTTTATTTTAGCCATTCTGACAGATGTGAGGTGATATCTCACTGCGGTTTTGATTTACATTTCCCTGATGATTAGTGATGTTGAGCATCTTTCATGTGTCTATTGACCATCTGTATGTCTTCTTTAGAAAAAAGTCTATTTAGATCCTCTGCCCACTATCTAATCATATTTTTTTTGCTAATTACTTGTATGAGTTCTTTATACATTTTGGATATTAACTCCTTACTGCATATATGACTTACAAATATCTTCTTCTTAATCTATCTTAATAGGCTGCTTTTTGAATTTTGTGGATGATTTCCTTGCTGTGCAGAAGCTTTTTAGTTTGACTAAAGTCCCATTTGTTTATTTTTTCTTTGGTTGCCACTGTTTCTGGAGTCAGGCCCAAAAAAAGTTACTAAGACAAATGTCAGGGAGCTTACTATCTATGTTTTCTTCTGGAAGTTTTATTGTATCTGGTCTTACATTCAAATCTTTAATCCATTTTCAGTTCATTTTTTTGTATGGTTTAAGATAGTGGTCCAGTTTCATTCTATTGTATATGGCTTCCCAGCAGCATTCATTAAAAGGACTTCCCTTTCCCCTTTGTATATTCTTGCCTCCTGTCATAAATTAACCAACCATATATGTGTAGATTTGTTTCTGGACTCTTTGTTCTGTTCCACTGGCCAGTGTGTTTTTATGCCAATTCTATACTGTCGATTACTATAGCTTTGCAGTACAGTTTGAAATCAGGAAGCATTATGCCTTCAGCTTTGTTCTTTCTCAGGATTTCTTTTTATTCAGGATCTTTTCTGGTTACACACAAATTTTAGTATTGTTTCTTCCATTCCTGTGAAAAATGCTCTTGGAATTTTGATAAGGATTACACTGAATCTTAGATTCCTTTGGGTAATATGGATATTTTAATATTAGTTCTTTTAGGCCATGAGCATAGAATATCTTTGTGCCTTTATGTGTGTCTTCTTTCATTTCTTTCATCAATATCTTATAACTTCCAGTGTACAGGTCTTTCACCTCCTTGGTTAAATTTATTTTAGGTATTTTATTCTTTTTGATGCAATTTTAGAGGGAATTTTTTTAATTTTTCTTTTTGATAGTTCATTGCTATTGTATAAAAACACAACAGATTTTTATATATTGATTTTGTATTCTGCAACTTTACTTAATTTGTTTATTAGTTCTAACATTTCTAGGTGAAGTCTTTAGGGTTTACTAAATATAAATAATGTATTCCATAAGTAGTGGCAGTTTTACTTCTTCCTTTATAATAAAGATGCTTTTTATTTCTTTTTCCTGCCTAATTGCTCTGGCTAAGCTTTCCAATACTATGTTGAATAAAAGTGGTGAGAGTAGATGTCCTTCTGTTGTCCCTGGTCTTAAGGGAAACGCTTTTACCTTTAACTGTTAAGTAGGATATTAGATGTGGGCTCGCCATATATGGTCTATATTATGCTGAGGTAGGTTCCATCTCTACCCATTTTGTTGAGAGTTTTTATCATAGTAAGTCAGACAATTTAACCCAGAGCCAAGTTCTTCATGTAGCTTGTGGTATCTTCTTTGGTGGTATAGATGAATGGGCAGCTATTTTAAGGGACTAGTTAGAAATTCCAAACCACTCTTCAAAAAAACACACACTTGGACCACATAGCCTTCCAATTCACTCTCAGTCCATTTCTCCTTATTGTTGTTTTAGGAAAGCGTTAATCACACCCAAGGCATCAGAGAAGAAAAATTGTCTTTTCGGGGGCGGCTGGATGGCTCAATTGGCTAAAGCATCTGCCTGGGGCTCAGGTCATGATCCCAGAGTCCTGGGATTGAGTGCTCCATCAGGTGCCTCTCTCTCTGTCAAATAAATAAATAAAATCTTTTAAAAAGAATCGTCTTTCAGATCAGTTACTATGCTTGCAACTGAGGAAATAATGATCATTTGAAATGTTTCCTGCACCAAAGTTCATTAATGTAGCAGGTGCCTTAGGAGAGGGCTCTATAACAGAAGGCCTTGGAATTCTCCTTGCACCATGGACTCATCGCTGGATCACATTTATTTATTATGATTGCCCTATCAGTCCATCTGTCTAAGTAATTAGCTTTAGGCAACTCAGAAGCATCTATCATCACTGACTCTTTAACAAAATAGTGGGTTAAGTCAACCCAAAGTAGGACATTTCTTCCTTGACCTCAATTCCAGTAGGTCCAAGTGAGTTGGAAGCGAGGCAGGGGAGAATGTCCTAGAATCATAGCATTATAGGAATCGTATGCCATTGGCTGCAAAATTTGGGTTTGCATCTGTTCTGAAATGAATTTTCCTGATCGCTTGCTTTCTGTGCCATTTTTACTATTTATTTTGTTGCTTGGCTTACACTGGGCCCAAGTTTGACTTTGGTCCATACGTCTGGAAAGCATAGCACAGTTCATTCTCTTTCCACACATCCTGCTCTTTTAATAAAACTGTTCCTTTTTTTTTTTTTTAAATACAGAATGGCTGATCACAGGATTTGGTAACAGGGCAAAAACTGATAATTTGCTTAAAATGAGTCACTTTGCGCCAGAGTGGGAGCCCCATGACTCATAATTACAAGTTCAAAGCCTGCCTGTTTGTTAAGGAGAGGAAACCCAGCCGAGGGGCTTTCAGCCTGCTCACTCTTTGCATTCTTTTTATCCAGAGAGCAAATTACTGCCCAAGGCAACCCAAAGCTCATTAGTGAACCCAACCAAAACAGGCAGCCCCTTGGGCTTGGGCAGAGAGGAGTCTTTCTACCCTGCCGTGCGAACCACAAAGAGTTAACTGGTTCCTGGAGCATCTGCCAGTGAGCATTTTCTACCACAGATGAATGCCACTCTGAGACGCTTTAAGCAAATTAAATTTAGATTCCTCTTCATCAACTAACTACTTCATCTACTTAACTTTTAGCACCCTTTCCTTCTTCGTCCTCTTCCTGCCATTGTAGCAGATGGTAGCCGTCAGGGCCCCATGCCCTTGACATTGTTTTCCACAATCCAGTTCTGCTTCTGGCTTAAAGAAAAGACAGGATTAAAAAAAATGGGGAAAAAAAAAAAAACCCTAAACAGTGGGGAAGGAAGTCAGACAGAGCTATCGCTGCAAGTCCTGAGTGAAGAGTGGCTCCCGTGCTACTACCACGTGTAGGGAGGTGACCAAGAGTAGAAGATAGACACATGTAGGAGCCAGGAGCCCAGCAGTCGACGGAAGAGATCTGTGGCTGCGACTTGGCTGCCTCAGGACTAGGGGACCCTGGACATCACTGAATTTGGGAAAAGGAAGGGGGATGCTGGTGTTCGTGTTTAATGTGTGTGTCCTGCCCGATACAGATATGCACTCCCTAAATGGGTGTGCCTGATGTCCAGTCTGACTAACCTTACCAAGAGCCTCTTCTGGGATCAGAAAGATATGATGAAGGGGAGTGAGCCAAAGAAGAGGGGTGGAGTGTGGAGGTGGAGGGACCTTCATATGAGGGAGACACTGTGCTAGAAGGACCAAGAGGAAATAAGGAGATATGATCACAGCTGTTTTCCAAATCAAGTTAATCATCTTAAATGAGGAGAGCATTTAAGTCTGATGCTAAAATAGATACCTTTGATAACTTTGTTTGTGATCAGCCATAAACTAGGGACTTGAAACTCCTTCCTTGTAGCACACATTAATTATCTTAGATGCAACAACATATTTTTATTACCGTAGATCTAAGAACTCAAAAGAATACCACCCAAATGCAGGTGCCTAAGCAAATACACTATCCAGTTCTGGGATTCGGAGAGATACAATTTACTTAAATCCTACTGTCCTGCCTCTTTACCATCCCTTTCTACCTAGCCCATTCACAAAATGAAGGAGAGTAACACGCATTTATTGAGGGCCTACTATGACCAAGACACAGAATTGTGTTCTTTCCATATTTCAGTCCCTTTGAATCTCCAGAATGACGTATGAAGTCAATACTACTAGCCCTGTTTTGTGATTGAGTAAATGGAGAATACCACCTATTAGCAGGCTTATAGATGAAAAGGAGCTTGTCTAATTGACAGATCATGAGCCACATTGCACTGCTATGTGGTGACCAGTCACCTAAGCCCTTCCATTTTCAGCTCCCCAGTATCAATAAGTTCTTCCCAAAAGATTAGGTTCTTTCTTCTACTTAGTTTGCATTACTGACCACTCACTGTGTGCCAGGCACAGTAAGTGTTCATGCCCCACTTTCCAGAACACTCTTTCGATCAACTGGAATGCCCTGCACACATTTCACAGTTTGATCATTCCCTTTTCACAGATATGTGTTTGCTCCCTAACCCAGTCCTTCAGGGATGCAAGAACCTGAACATCCCCTCCCCATGGCCATCCCTGACCCTCTTGCCTCCCCGACACACGTGCGCCCACACACACAAGCATGTACACATACAAGCATCATTATTTCCACTTCACATAGGAAGACTAAGAAATACAAGAATTAAGTAACTTCTTCAAGATCATACCCTAGTAGGGTACATTTTTATAACTGTTGTTTCTTCCGGGCCCTGCTGAGAACTGCTGTTGGAATAAACTGGCTTCCTAGAAAGCAGAATTTTAATTCAGAAACTCCCTGTAGGAATCTAGCCTACAGAAATAGTCCAAAGTGCCCCTGTGCAAACACCACTTTCTCAGAGAGACCTTTCCCTAACCCCCGAAGAAAAACAGCCTCCTGCATCATTAGGATTTCTCCATTCCCTTCCTTTGCCTTACCTCTCTTCACAGAGCTAATTGATAGTATGTATTTCTCTGTTTCTCTTGTCTGTCGCCCTCTGTAGAATGTCAGCACTCCAAGAAAATAAGCTTTTGTTGACCAGCTTCAAGAAGAGTAACTTCTTATAGAAGTATAAGATATAGAAGGCACTCAGTAAATATTTATGTTAATTAACTAACCAATTAAGTACTTAAATGTGGGATAACATTTACACACCAAGATGCTTCCTGCAGCATTACCTACATAGAATCCATATATGTAAAATAATGTAAAATTCTAATTCTAGAGAATACACTATAATGAGGAAATATTACACATGACCACAAAAAAAGTAATATTTATGAAGAATTTAATGCTTAGGAAAAAGGATTACGAGATAATGTTAACTGAAATAAGCAAGCTACAAAATTGTATGTACATTATCATCTTAACTATGAAATAAAGCATAGAAAAAAAAGTGGAAGGAAGGTAGAGGGATCATGAGTTATTTTTTTCCTGCTTCTTTATACCATTCTTTATTTCCCAATTTTTTGCAAGAGACAAGCTATGCCTTGATAATTAGGAAAAGTGAAATAATACCTTTTAGACATTCTTACCTCATCAGGCAAAGATATAGGGGGTTAAATCTTTAGAACTTGCTGCCTGCATGAATTGTATTCCTCTCTGAAGTCCTATAAGATAATGCCTCTGTGAAAGAAAAATTCCTCAGAAGCCTTCCTGACTTATTATATAAATGGCTCATAATGGTAAATTACCTCTCTCTGTTGAGAATACACAAATACTAGGCACAGATATTAACTGGCTGACCCTATAGCGTTCTGAAATAATGCTAGATGTCCCCAAAGATTCTCATTTCTCTGACTTAGATATCGAAGCTCTTTCCAGGGAAAGGAAGGGGAGCTATTCTCACAAGCCCGCTCACCATGTAGGTGTGGCATTTTGTCTGGCTCCCTTTAGAAATAATTATTTATAGGTTTAATATGCATAAGACAGAAGCAAAAAAGAACAGCCACAAAAGTGAAAACCAAAGGAGAGCTGGAGGAGTGAGGTGGTGAGGTCAATCAGGGAATGGGTTAGCAGGGTGCTGTGGAGGTTGACCCAGGCTAGGTTCCTGAGAGAGAGCAGGCTCTTTAACAATTCTGACTGTGGGGGGCACCTGGGTGGCTCAGTCAGTTAAGCCTCTGCCTTCGGCTCAGGTCATGATCTCAGGGTCCTGGGATCGAGTCCCATGTCAGGCTCTCTGCTCAGCAGGGAATCTGCTTCTCCCTCTCACTCTCTACCTGTGCCCTCTGTCTCTGTCTCTCTCTTTCAAATAAATAAATAAAATATTTTTTTAAAAAATTCTAACAGTGGGTGTGGAGGGGAGAGAGCTCAAACACGAGCATCAGCATTCTCATAGGAGAGCAGTTTGGCTTGAGCAGGAGGGCAGGAAGCAAGGGTGCAAATCTGGTACATGTTAGGGACACCTATTTCCAATAAAGCTGTTGACCTTCCTCCCTCCCTCCCTTTATTCCTCTCTTCCTTCCTATCTTCCCACTCTCCTTCCTTCGTTCCTTCCTTCCATGCTTCCTTCCTTCTCTTCCTTCCCTCTTTGTATTAGAGAAGGAGCAATAAACAAGACAGATCACCTTTGTGGAGTTTTCATTCTATATAATAGATATATACATGTAGTTTCTGTTGATGACAAGTGCTAGGAAGGATATAAAGCAAAATAATAGGATAAGAAACAGTTGGGGTGGGTTAGAGACCCGAGAAGGTGATATGTGAGCTGAGAACTGAATGAGTCATAAAGATTCAGGGAAAGAACTTTCCAGACAGAAGAAACAAACAGCAAGTGTAAAGGCCCAGAGGTAGGAACGTGGTCAACATATTTGAGGCGCTGAAAGGCCAGTGAGCTGAGAAGGCATGAGCAAAGGATATCTAGGAGGGGCATGAGGAGGGAGAGATGTAGGGAGACACCACGACATGAGGTCTGCTGGACTGAGGAGTTTGGAATTTGTTCAGGAGCCATGGGAAGCGACTAGAGAGTTTAAAGCAGAGGAATGACATGAATATGTTCTTGAAGAAATCACTCAGGTTGCTATGTGGAGAATATGCTGTAGAAGGGCAAGATGGATGCTGGCAAAGCAGGAGAGAGTCCATGTGAGAAATGGTGGTGACTTCAGTTGGGATAAACAAGGAAATAAAGGACATAGGTCTAAGGCAAACTTTTAAAAGATTCAGACAGAATCTGCTGGTAGAACTGTTGTGGGATCTGAGGAATCATGGATGAGCCCTAGGATTTTTTGCTTGAGCAAGTGGTACCATTTACCGATATGGAAACAATTAGGGGAAACATCTTGGGGTAGATTTTAGAATGGAGCATGAAATTAAGGGTTCTGTTTGGAACATGTTAAGTTTGAGATGCCAATTAGACATTAAAGTAGAGATTTCAAGTGGGCTGTTAAATGTCCCAATCTGGCACTCAATGGAGAGGTCAGAGCTAAAGATAAAAATTTTTCACCTGTTGAAAGAGAAGAGTGCCCAGGACTGAGCCCTACTACGCTCCAACATCTGGTGGTTGGAAGGAGCCAGGAAAGTTGGAGAAAAATCAGGAGGGAGTGCTGTCACGGAAGACCAAAGAAGGAAGTGCTTCAGGCTGAAGGGAGGAGTCAACCATGTCTAATGGTGGTGTGTATCAGTCAAGATTTACTAGGTTATGCTCTGGTAATAAATCAGCACTAATTTTCAGTAGCTTATCACGCTGTATGAACGCTGTGGAAGTTCTGCTCCACAAGCACCAGGGACCCGGGCTGGCATAGACTCTGTATCTGGGATGGCACCGATCACCAGAGTGAGAGAAGAGGGCACATGGAAAATGGCACAGCAAGTCTTCTGTGTTTCAGCCAGTGGATAATGCATATCACAGCCACTCACAACCCACTGGACAGAAGCAGTCACGTGCACCTTCCCAACCTTCAGGGGACCTATGGGTGCTGGCATGTTGAACAGTTGGTGACTTTATTGCTCTACCATTTGCTGAGAGGTCAACTAAAATGAGAACAGAAAACTGATCACTAGCTTTCGTTATGCTTAGATCACTAAGGATGTTAAAGGGATACTTTCAATAGGGTGGAAGGAATGAAAGAAATTCCATTGGACTGGATTGAAGACAGAATGGGAGATGAGGGAATATAGATAGTAAATATAGACAACTTTTTTTTTCTTTTATGAAAAGGGACCAAAGAAATAGAAAGATAGCTGGAAGGTTAATTGGGGGTGGGGCAGGGCGGGAATATTGTTAAACAGGATTTTTTTCTTCCTCTGAGTATCTAAACATCCTTGAATCTCTTACTCTGCTATCCCTCTATAAATAGATGAACTTGTCTCCTATTTCACTAATGAAAACAAGTCCAGTAAACATTGAATGTTTTAACCTTCCATTTTTTACCTACAAATTCAGATATATCTACATCTAACTATAGCCAATTCAATATGAATTTTAAAATATGACAGTGGTACTGAGGGCACATATTGCATGGAACACTGGGTGTGGGGCATAAACAATGAATCTTGGAACACTGAAAAAAATAAAATATAATATAAAAAATAAAATTAAAAATTAAAAAATAAAATATGATTTTGTGGTGATGGAAATGATCCAAAGAAGAGAAGGAAAGTTACTCAGGCAAGAGAGAAGGGATAAGGGAAGAAGGCCAGGGGAGTTTGGGAACCACAGCCCAGATAGAGGGGTTGGCTTTTGATAAGATGATGGATGTTTGATCCATTGTCATCAGAAGAAAAACCTGCATTGCCATGAGCTCACCCAGCAGAACTGATGAGGAAGCCCTTGTCCTGTGGGGTTTATCTCTCCAGCGAGAAGAGGTTCTTACCGTGGAATGAGCCTCGCTGGGGTGGTCAGGAAGCAGAGAACACAGAAGCAATAAGCCCTCCTGATGGTTTAAACCACTCTCTCTTCTCCATTGCTAACTCATAACTAGCAGCTACCTCCAGAATTCTCCTACTATGTTCAAGTCATTCTTGCACTCTCAACAGCTTGCTGGGGGCAGGTTTTTAGATGACTCATTATTATGATGACAATAATAACTCATTTTTACACTTTCACTTTTATAGTGTATTCCATATTTATTCATTCATTCTGTCAGACTTTCAAATAAATGATTCATAGCTGCCATATTCAGTTTTATTACTATAAAATATATACATAGAACACTGCCTAGAGATGCATGTACAGTTTAACAAATACTGTTTTTTTTTATTGTTACTTAAATTTTTTTTCCCAGTGTTCCAAGATTCATTCCCCATGCCCCACACCCAGTGCTCCACGCAATAGGTGCCCCCAGTACCCACCACCAGGCTCTCCCATCCCTCCACCCCCCTCCCTCCAAGTCCCTCAGTTTGTTTCTGTGTCCAAAGTCTCTGTTGTTTCGTTTCTCTCCCTGGATTACCCTACTTCCCATTTACTTTCCTTCTCCCA
>PITA01031270.1:0-15454 GCA_004023965.1 Spilogale gracilis
CGTGTGCAGCAGCGTGGGCACCGTGGTGCTCACGTACCAGAGCTCCAGGAAGGAGAGGACGCTGATGAAGAAGTACATGGGCGTGGACAGCGCCGCATCTGCCCGCACCAGCACGATGATGAACAGGTTCCCGGCCAGCGTGAGGACATAGACGCACAGGGTGCCCACGAACGCCAGAGGCCGCAGCGTTCTGGGGGCCATGAAGCCGACAAGAAGGAAACTCTGGGTCCACGTGCGGTTCAGCGGGCCCATGACTCCCAGGAACTACTTGGGGATCTTCCTCTCTTTGGAAAATGTTCGTCGTGCCAAGAACGTGAAGTGTGAGCCCCCGGTAGGACCTTGAAGTTCTCTACCCAACCCGCTCCCTTTGCAATAGAGGAGTTACACTCCCGAGGGCAGCCCTACTTTCAGACCCACATCATAGAACCTGTTGTTGGCAGGTTCCTGCTCCCTGTTTCATCCTTTTCTAATTTATAACATTGTGTTCTAGAGAGCCAGAGCCCTGGATTTTGTGCCTAGTCCGCCATCAGGAAATAGGATGCGTAGGAAAATTCCTGACTGTATCCTTCCTATACCTCCTGATGGTGAAAAGACCAGCAAAACCAAGGTGTGGAAAAGATGGGAGTCATCCTCCGAACGTGACTGTCAGGGACTCTTTCTGGAAGCCCCACTGGAGCTTACCGGCAGGAGGGAGAGGTGGGGAATGACGGACTTGCGGGAGCTCTGGGAACAGGCCCTGACATCTCTGGTCCACGGTGCCCAGTGGTGGCTCCCTCCGCAGACATGCCCAATCTTTTGAAAATGACCTCCACAGGAGAAATGCACCAGGAATCCTCATGGAAGAAAACCATGAGGTCAGAAGTCCCAAGCAAGAAGTCCTAGGGCATAAAAAGAAGAGGCTTCTCTGAATCAGGGATTTGGCTTTAGCACATGCTCTGTCACTGACCGGCAATGCACACTGAGCTAAGCAACTTCTTCTTGCATATGCTCCACTTCTTCTCTAAAATTAAAAAAAAAAAAAAAAGGAGGTTTGAATAGATGTTTTCTAGGACTCTCACAACACAGAAAATGTATGGTTCCCTAAAGTCACTAAAAAGGTTTTGGGGGGGGGGCGCCTGGGTGGCTCAGTTGGTTAAGTGACCTCCTTCGGCTCAGGTCATGATCCCAGAGTCCCGGGATCGAGTCCCACATCGGGCTTCCTGCTCAGGGGGAAGCCTGCTTCTCCCTGTCTCACTCCCCCTGCTTGTGTTCCCTCTCTGGCTGTGTTTCTCTCTGTCAAATAAATAAATAAACTCTTTTAAAAGAATGTTTTGGGGTGAAGATGGAACTAGGTGATCTACACTAAGGTCCCAGAGTTCTCCTCCCACACCCCACATCCTAATGGTCTCCCTAGGAAAGGTCAGCACCTTCCCCTTGTCCTGCTTCCCTACACTCACCTCTGCTGCCCCATCCCGGCCCATTACCTGTTTGGAGGACATTAACACTCAGAGTGTCCTCCTCAGCATCCTTTCTACCCCAAGATTCTCCCCTACTTATATCTCATACACCTGGACACACCAGTCTCCTGGGCTCCTTGCTGTGGGCTCCCCGGGGTTGCTGAGTGTGACTGGATCTCCCCAGAGGTTCCTCTGAGGCAGGAAGTCAGGCACAGGGAGATGAAGCAGATCTTCTCTGTTTCTTAAGTGATGCTTCTCAACCCTGCAACCCTGATTGTTGGGCTCAGAATCCAGTCAGGGATGTTACCTTCTGTGGGCCACTACAAATTTTTCCAAGTTTGGTATAGCTCTCTCTGACCAGAGACAGCCCATCTCACATAATCTTGTGCACACACGGATTGGAACAGAAGTGAGTGTCGTCTTTCTAAAAATTGCCTTCTAAGACTTCTTGATCAGCTTCGTTTTCACCAAAGACAAGAGCTATGGATGAGCCAGGAAGACTGAACTCTCAGTTTGCCCACAACTAGTCTTGCTGTGGTTTGAGAAAGGTCAGCAGCCTCAACATTCTTCTTTGTCTCCCTTCCGGTCCATGACGACCATGACTCCCACCATCAATGGCTGCCCATGCCCACTATCGCCCATTCACTGACACATTCATCATTGCATGTTTGCTCTGTGCCCAGCGCTGGCTCAGACCGCTGCCACCACCTCTACCACCCCTGCCATTACCCCTGATGCCACCACCACCATTGTTACCATGCAGGACACCCCTGCTGATCCAGCTTCCTGTCATTCAGGCTCTGAGCATCAGTATCACCTTCATAGAAGTCCTGCAATCAGCATCTGAACTGTGACCTCAACCGGCACCACACATATGCACGCACTGAATGGATATAGAGACCATATAGGTACCTCGGGGGCTCAATTGGTTAAGCATCTGCCTTCGGCTCAGGTCATGATCTCACAGTCCCTGAATCGAGCCCCGCATCAGGCTCCCTGCTCGGCGGGAAGCCTGCTTCTCCCTTTCTCACTCCCCTGCTTGTGTCAAATAAATAAATAAAATCTAAAGACTATATAAATAGTAGACAGAAATCATTAACCCTTTGGAGAATAATAGATCTTCCTCACTTGTAGATACAAATGTGGATTGACATTTGAGACTCAGAGACACAGGGTAAGATAGTAGCCAAACTAACTGGGCTCCCAGGACAGGAGGGATTTGCACATAGACTACATAAACTTAGAACCCACCATCTTATCTCTTTGGGTCAATGGAGAAAATCTTCCTGAAAGAACTAGAGTAGTTTGGTTTTGAGAATTTTACTTTAGAAAAGAGTGTAACCTCAAGATCAGAAGAATCTCTACCTGAGTAAAAATTTCTCCGATGCTTGGGCAGTTAGAGATTCCCATCCAGGCATTTCTAGCCCTGAGCCTGTACTCCCTGTCCCCTGAACTCCTGACCTCAAACACCAGACACCCCTGATATGTAGTCTTATTTATGGATCTGTGAGAGCCTGACACAGACTCCCTCCAGGCTCTGTGCTGCCCGGTTGTGTATGAACCAGACAGGCGACGGAGTATATTATACTCACCGTGTTTACCTTCAGAAAGCAACCAATGAGACACACACATGTGTTTATTAGAGCTTATGCACAAACCCAGATTGACACAATAATTTGTGCCAAAGATTCAGCAGTGTTCGAATTAAAAGTAGCAAGAAGAAAGAATATGAAAGTCGGAGTGTCCCAAGTATACGCTTTGCTTGGCTAAGGAAGACATTTATTTTCTTCACCTCAGCCTTTAGTAACAGAGCGAGACCTAGAGGTACCTTCTGTAGCAAATGGAAACAATGTAGCAAAAGGGAACAATGTAGCAACTGAGGACCCAGCAGGGCATTATGTGAAGTAAGCAGGATTTCCAAATGTAAGGACCTATTTAGATGTCCAAGCCGCCATCTTGTTTACTCAGAAAAATAGCTCCAGGAGATGTGGGCAAACAGCTCCCGGAAAACCAAGGCGAGCCAAGTTGGGGGAGACGGCAAATCAGTTAACCCCCTTAACCTCCTGGGCCCTGAGCAATGGAGATACAAACTAAGAATGGGCGACCTGGTCCCCGTACTTAGGACCAGGTGCGACGCCCAAATGCCCTTAACTTTCCAGGAGGCTGTTCTGGGAGCAATGGAGATGCCAATTAACTCAGGCAGCTAGGTGACCCTGGTCAGCTTGTGGTTTGGGGGTTTGCCCTATAAAAGCTAGCCTGCGGGTGCCTGGGTGGCTCAGTGGGTTAAACCTCTGCCTTCAGCTCAGGTCAGGATCTCAGGGTCCTGGGATGGAGGCCCGCATCGGGCTCTCTTCTCAGCAGGGAGCCTGCTTCCTCCTCTCCCTCTGCCTGCCTCTCTGCCTGCTTGTGATCTCTGTCAAATAAATAAATAAAATATTTTTAAAAAAGCTAGCCTGAGAAATTAGGCCAGTTCGTTCTCTCCTTAGAGATGACCCTGGCCTGGCCAGTGAAATTCTGATGCTTGGCATGAAATAAAACTTTGCTTGACCTTCACTTTTGTATCAGCCTCGTTCTTTTGACCATGGACCTATCACCAAAATGTCAACATTTTATGGTATGATTGTTAATATTTGGAAAAAATAAAAACTTATGTACAGGAAGTGGTTAGAAAAGGAGACGACTGTGTAAAAGAATTATATAAGTGAGTTTTCATTTGTATTCATCTAAATATTCTGTATTATGAACATATTTATATATAACATTGTTCTTCAGAGAAAAAAAAAGGAATCCAAAAGTTAGAAAAGGTGTTATCAAAAGGAGCTTAAATAGTATGAGGAAAGGGAAAATCACAATGATTCTGTTCTTCATTAATTAAACACATTTATTATTTTTTTTATTTTCCATATGGCCTATTAAGAAAAGTATGAGATGCATAAAATATAATCCCTTTCCCCAAGATGCTTAATTTGGAGTAAGGGAGACACACCCCAAAATAGGCATTTATAAAACAACAGGGGCACTTAAGTGTATGAAGAGATATTCAACCTGACTCATAGTAAGATTCGTACAAATTTAAATGCATTGCGGTGCTTTCCTCACCTTCACATTGACGAAGCTCCGCGAGTATAAACACGCCCTTTGTTGGCAAGGCTGTGGGGGAACATTCTGGTGCATTGCTCAGAGGAGGACAGAACAGCAGGATACATTTGGAGGAAAAGGTAGCAATACTCAGGCTCCCCGCACAGCCACTCCTCCATCCACCCAATGAGTCACAGGGATACCAGCTTCTGACTTCTTTCCACCTTACAGCAGAAGAAAAAAAGCAACATTGGTAAGACACCAGGAGGCGAGCAGAAAGGCTGTTTGCTGAGCCATCACACCGCCCAGGGGGCTGATTTCCTGGGGCTCCCCCTTACCACTCAAAAGGAGAGGTGCGGGGAGAGGAGTCTGTGCCCCCCCTCATGTCTTCATCTGGCGGGAAGCCCTGCTCTAGAGATTACCAGAACTGGAAAGACGAGAAGTAAGTGGGAGAGTGAATCCAGAGCGCGCCTTGACATCCACGAGAGGAATGACTGCTGGCAGGGGTTGGGAAGGGGACCTCCTCCCTGGCCCCATCATCCTCACTAGGTCTTCAGGAATTCCAATCATTCATTCATTCCTTTTTCACTTACCCATCAATGAATAGACACGCAGGCTCCATAGGAGAAGTCAGGGGTGGGACATGGGCTTCCCTGAATTGTTTGGTAAAGCACACCTGTCCCCACGGCGGAACCGCGGTCCCTATGGCTCACTGCGCAATACTGAAGATAGGACCGGAACATTGGCCGAGGGGCACCCAGGAAGGCGCTGAGTGAGCACAGGGCAGGCGAGCAGAAAGACCTCAAAGCCATGCATTAGAGCAAAAGGTTAATTTTGCAAGGGCAGGAAGAAACACCCAGGAGGCTCCCGGGGATTTTGGAAACATAGACCCAGAGAAGATGTTTGGTTTGGAGTCTCACCGGTTCCGCTGACCCACACGTGACTGCCATGCGGAATTCCTGCAAAAAGGGGCTCGCTCAGGGGTAGGAATTCCCACCGCAGAAACCTACGCGGCAAATTGAAATAACAATGACCATCGCGTTTCTAGTGTTTGCTGGTCTATAGGCTTTCCAGGTATAAAATGATGTAACCCTCACAAGAATTGCTTGAAGATTCCACCGTGGTCCTCATTTTCCAGATGGAATTGAGTGTCTCATCCAAGGTCATGGAACAAGAAAGCGGTAGGAATAATGATTGATTGAATCAGGGACACGGGCTTCAAAGGCCCCTCTGGAACCCATCCACTGCCCTGCCTCCGGGATAGTAAGGTTGCTTCACTATTTCTGGAATGCCTCTTCACTCTCAGGAACACTCAGGGTTAGGCACCTTGTACATGCTGTTTCCTTTAATCTTTATAGAACCGTGTGGAGATCATTATATCATTATTACACATGTATAACATGATGAGAGAATGGATGTTTGGAGTCAGGTTATGTTTTTTTACAGGCATAAACAGAAGAGGCCAACTGGGGTTTGGACCCACACCTCTCCCTCTCTGTTTTGGATACGCGGATCTCAGGCCCAGCTTCCTCTAAGAAGTGTCGCGATCACGGAATCGGGGCTCCCTGAGCAGGAGGGTGTGTGAGCAGCCACACACTGAGGCTCTGGTTGGAAGAGAGGACGAGGCCACGGGTCTCCAAGGTCAAGCCTGCAGGAGTGGACCGGGTCCTGGGTGGATGCATGTCTCTCCACAGCAGCTCTAGGAATCTTTGTTTATTTTTTAATTTTGACAGAAAACCAATTTAATGAGGACAGAGAGCTGTCTCTGTCATGCTCCAGTCCTGTCTTTGTCGCCCAGCCATACATCAGCAGGGCCTGTCACCTCCGGGGCCTGCAAGAAGACTGAAGTCTATGATCTCAGCGGAGGAGGCAGTAGTTAGGAGCCCAGAGAGAAACGAGGGGGTCAGGAGTGGCTGGGGCTTCCGGTCCCCGTTTCTACTTTCTACCTGAGTCTGATTTCTACTTTGTGCATATCTGTTTCATATATTGATTATTATTCTGATGTGGTTTTTTGTTTGGACTACAGGAACAGATGATTTCCTGGGCGTCTCAGCTGACTCCTCAAGAGGGCGCACTTCTTGCTCGGCGAGGCCGCGATCGCACTCCCGTCCCCGGCTGCATGCCCACCCATGGGGGACGCAGGCCGCGCTGTGTCCTGAACGGGCGCCACCACGCAGCGCCCCCTCAGAACGAACACGAGTCGGGCCTCAGGCATCTGGATTGCGGTCCGGGAACCAAGGGCTGGATGATAGCCTAACTGAACTAAAAACTCCTACTAATGGCAGGGGGGCAGCAGGGATGGGGAGACGGGCAGTATGTCTGCCTTCCTCGTCATCCAGTCTGCGCTGTCCCTAATCATGACGCCCACCTCCTTACCTACCCATATGGGTCCTTCACCTAAAATGCCCTCCTCCCCCCTCGTCACCTGGGCGTGACCCCCAGCTCCATCCCTCTCCTAGACGAGCCATAGAACATTCTAAGCCTCAGGTTCCTTAGTGTAAGCGTATACATGACCCACTTCAGTGGGCTCTCAACTAGCATTTCTGATATTCCTCTAGTTTATCGGTGGTAGATATATAGGTATTAAGTAAAATTACCGATGGTTGGTCTGAGGGGCTGAAGGATCCGGCAACTTTGAATGTCGTTTTACCTGACCTTCCTTAACAAGGGCTAAAGAAAAAAGCCCACTCGTGTAGTCAGTGTTCCTTCTGGGTATGCTCCCCGAGCCTCAGGCCTCTCTTGCTAGATGGGGAGTCAGCACGCGGCCTGTCCTGCCTTGCTCGGGGCAGAGGCACCCCGAGATGCCGGAGTGTTTGGGGGGCAGCCCAGAGCTGTGCCCACGTGTGGAGCCTGGGGGAGTCCCTCTGGGTGGGGGTGGGGAGCCCAGAGAGTGTCCAAGGGCAGAGTGACGGCTTCACTTAGCTACAAAGCCTCCTAATGGTGGGGGCCGCGAGGACGGAGAGACGGGGCAGGGTCCGAGACGTGGGACATACGGCGCACCTGCGTGCACGGCGAGACTCGGCTCACACGATTGGCATGAGGCCGGCTGCCAACCTCTGAGCACCATGTTCCAAACGAGCCTTAGAGTCCCCTGCTTCTCGGTAGATCTCAGGCAGTAGTACTGAACCGTCATATTCTTAACCAGCCCAGGCTTTTGCTTCCAGTCCACTTGGGTCAGAGAGGCACCTCGGACCTACTGCTGAACCTTCACGCCACACAGAGCCTGCCTGAAGGACCTGGTACCTAGATTTCCCGCAGGGGAGCAGGAAGGCCAGACCCATCCAGCCAAGGAAGCCCGCCCATCAGACTTTTCTTCTGAGCAACTCAGGGGACAGAGCGAGGCGCTAACAAGTTTGCTAATGAGAAGGCAAACAAGCCCTTTAATTGATCTGGGGAAGCCGGAAGGTGAGGCAAGGGTACCGCTCCCAGGGGTTCTGCCTGCTTAATGAGGCACAGTCTTAACTTTGGTAATTATCAGCATGATGTCTATAGAGACCTCCCCTGCATGAGTTGGGGAGTGGGCACTTTGGGGAGGCCCCTGTCTTCTCTGCTTGCCTCCCTCATTTCATACTAATTGGGAACAAGGGAATGCAGACCGGAATGTCAAGAAAGCAGCTCTAGTATACAGACTTCCGAGAGGCCTTCCCCCAGGCCCAGTCGGGAGACAGCAGGGTCCCAGGGTCCCCTGAGCCACACAGAAGAGCATCTGTCCCCTGCGCTGCAGAGGTGCCGCGGACGTACAGGGTCGGGGGGCAACAGGCCTGAGTTTGAATCTAGGCTCTGCCACCGACTAACGGGCTCAGAGTCGGTCTCACACCTTCCCTGACCCTTATTTTTGACGTATTGAAATATGGAGATTGGATTTTATGATTTCTGTGGTTTCTTTGAACTCCAATTTGCTGAACTATAATAAATGATGTGTTTTTCATTCTGATACCCTGGAGAACAGCATCAAGAATCAAGAGTAGTGGACTAACTCATGCTTTAAAAAAAGAAAAGAATGGTTTCTTGAGAGTGAAACAAGTGAAGAAGAAACAGGGGCAGGGTGATAGACATAGGTGTGTCCAGCCGCCACAAAGGGGTCATATACCATCCGAGTTCCAACAAAGGAAGGTATTGCCACCTAATTCGCTCTTTCAGATAATTTTTTCAACTCTCATTTCCTTTCTAAGAAAAAAATGATCATTTCCTTCTAGAAAAAAAATAAATAAAGTGGTTCTGATCCCTGCCTGTGAGCACATCCTTGCTTGTCTTTCTGTCTGTCTGTCCACAATACAGGGCACAGAGCCTCCCGGCTGGGGGGGGAGGGGGGGCTGTCAGCAGAGTTTGAATTCCACTCCCACAAATCGGCAGTTAGGGGATGGAGTGCGATTTAGCTAAACCCTTCCTGCCTCGTTTTCAGAACTGAAGATGTCAATCATATCTACTGCTAATGCTGTTGCAAGAATTGATCTAATTTATGTCAGTCTGGAGCGGGTGCTGCGAGAATGAAATCTAACTTTGCTGATTGCTGTCATGATCAGGGTTACACTGACTCCCCTAACTCCAAATAGAAACAAAGAGATGACCCCTACATCCAAGAGGATTGTGCACGGAAGGGTTCAACAAAGGGCATAAACTGAAACAAGTTTTAGGTCTGCGGAGTCCCCGTGTCCCTTCAGAAGCCCTGTGACCACGTCCACATTAATTAAAAGTGGTCACTCCAGGGGCGCCTGGGTGGCTCAGTTGGTTAAGCAACTGCCTTCGGCTCAGGTCATGATCCCGGAGACCCAGGATCGAGTCCCATATCGGGCTCCCTGCTCGGCAGGAAGCCTGCTTCTCCCTCTCTCACTCCCCCTGCTTGTGTTCCCTCTCTGGCTGTGTTTCTCTCTGTCAAATAAATAAATACAATCTTTAGAAGAAAAAAAGAAGTCGCTGTCTTCTTCCCTTTTAGAAGTGTCCTGGCTGCTGAAATCCCCCCACAGTGGATTCACTCACTCTCTTGCCCACAGGGTTTCATATTCGCTTTGGTCTTCCCGTGTGTTCTGATACAAAGAACTCTTCCACTGCCTTTAAATACCATAACAACCCTTCTTATTTTTGCAAGAGACTTTATTTTTTTAGGGACATTTTAGGTTCACACAACACTGAGCAGAAATTACACAGCTCCCCTCTACCTCCTGCCCTAAAACGTGCACTGCTTCCCCTGCCGTCAACATCCTGTACCAGAGTGTCCGTTTACGACCGTTGATGAGCCCATGCTGACTGACCCACCATTATCACCGGAATCCATGGCTGCATGAGCCTGCGGTCTGGGTGGTGCACATTCTGGGGTTTGGACAGATGTACGATGGCTCGTTTCCATTGTAGTGTCCCTCAGTCTCGTTTCCCTGCCCTGAAAGTCCTGTGTTCCTCCTCTTTCTCCCCTACTCCTGGACAATAACTCTTTTTACTGTGTCCACACATTTGCCTTTTCCAGATGCCACAAAGTTGGAATTATTCCATTTAGAGTCTTTTCAGATTGACTTCTCTTACTTAACAACATGCCATTAAGGTACCTCCGTGTCTTTTCATGGCTTGAAGCTTGTTTCTTGGCAGCATTGAAAAATGGTCTGAACGTATGCATAATGTTGGCTTGGATTAAGACAAATTGGCTTTCTTTGCTTCTGTAACGGCTTTGGAATATTTGCCTACATTAGCTTTTGGGAAGGCTCGTCCTTCTGGCAGACCAAGTGGTGGGTTACTGTAAACCATCGGCTGATTGCTGCCATTTCCTCGACATCTCAGGGTTTATGGACCTCCAGAGTGTAACCACAGTGTCACAGAAAAAACCCTGCAGAACAAAGGGTTTATCAGGCCCCTTTGCCTTCCAGAAGCTCAGTGTTCTTCCAGACTCTCAGGCCTCCGTGATGAGTCCACCACCCACTTGTGTTTACCCGTGACTAATGCAGAAAACACGCATGAGTTTTTAATCACTGGGGTAATGCAGCCTAGTCAGAAGGCAATAGAGCCAAATTCCTCTTGTATAGGTGAGTAAAGACTTATATTCATAACGACCTTGTCTCTCTGTCAAGCTTCAGGTTTGCCAATTATTAACAACCGGTGAATGCTTAGGAAACATTGAAATAAAAATAGTGTCATAGAAGGCCCACCCCATTCTAGAGGATGCAGTCAGGTATCAGCAGAAAGAGAAACTTCTACCAACCTCTCTGGCCACGGCTGGTCCGTGAACAGGAAACAGGGGAACGTAGCAAGGGGGCACACACACACCTTTCCCATGTGATATGCTGAACCTCACTCAAGGGCCTAGAGGTCTCTAATGACCACATGTAAGTGAGCTGAAAAAGAAAATTGTGATGTTCAAACTCCCTTCAGCCACTGATACTTTTCAGTCAAAAATAGCAAAGAGAGATTACTTAACTTGTTTTTCCTTGTACAAGGTTATGGTTTAGTAATACATTTGGACCATTTTTCTCGGGCTGCTGAAATAGACACCTACAAGTTTGAGAGGTGGAGCCTCAAGATTGCTCCCTAAATATGTAAATCTTTTCTCCTTAGATGTTGCACAGTGTGAGATGAACATCCACAACCACGTCTCTAATCACTCTAACCAGTGCAGACAGACCTGCCGCAGACCTGCCGTCTGATCGCTCATATGGGTTCCCTCTGCAAGGCATGGAGTGCCATGATCCTCCCTCAAAGTGAGGGAGCTCTGCAAAGTTCCCATCACTGACACCAAAAAAAATTTGCTTCATTGTTTCTTGTCTGTTTAACTATTGTAAGTTCCTTGACACTATTCCTTTTTACGTTACTTATAATCAAGTTAATTCTTTCTTCTGCTCTTAGTTTTGAGTTTGCTTACTCCAATCCTTACTTTCTAAAGCACAATAATTATAGGATTGTAGCTGCACAATATACATCACTTAAGACTTAGTAAAACTTTTACTAACCTGAGTAGTTTAAATAATGTAACCTCTTTGCATGACCACTCGTTCGCCTCCCTACTTTGGGGAGAAATAAAAAGTTCTGATGAGACAATGATTGATAGGAACCATGTGTTGCTCGGAACATGGGGCTTGGAACATGGGGTATATAATTGTCAGTAAGTGAAGGTCTGTCCCTGCCTGTAATTGATTGTTCCTTAGATTAGGGTAAAACTAAGCACATCCTTTTTTGTAGCAAGTGTCTTCAAAGGCACTATTGTCACTCGAAATTAATGAACCATCACGTAAAAAACTCTTTGATCTTATAGTTTCCATCTGAAAAAATATGTAACTTCATGTTATAAATAAAGAGTGCTGAGAACAGTGTTTTCGGGAGATCCTCACACCACTCTTCGAGTCTGGTCTCCTCATTCGAAAGCACTGATGCCTTCCCTTCCGGACCCCGACTGTTGCTGGGGCTGGCTCCCCGCAAAGACCATTCTATCTGCATTTCTGAGGATTGGTGTGGAGGACGGATCTGGGGAGGTGAGACCTGTGCAAATTTCTCTAGGAAAGCCCAATGGGTAACCACACCACACAGTGGAGAATTGATGATGGGATTGTCTCGGAGGGAAAGGGCTGTACCAACTGTGTGGGAAAAAGTCAAAACTGATTCTACTCCTTCCCCTATCTGGATGGAAAATAAATGTCTTTCATTCTACCACCCTGGGGTCTGAACAAAGAGAAATGCATTCTGACTTTTGCAAATGTGACATTAATTCTCACATGTCTACTGGCATAGGTTCGCATTTAGAGGAAAGCTTTGTTTTTGTCCACTGGAGGATGAGAAGGAAATTGGGTGAGTGGGCTTGGGCTTGGGTAAAAGACATACAGTAGCATAAGAAAATCATCATGAGCTAATATGAAGTAAAAGGTAAATCAGGACGGAAAGCTGTATTGTGTATATCAATACTAAGGGACTATCCCAATTTTAGGGTGCCTACCAGGAGGTAATCTCTCACTTCTACAAACACAGTTGCACCGAAATGTGTCTTCTTACTTCTTCACGAGTCTGTTCAATTTTGTTTTGAGTTTCATTCTACAACAAGGGACAGAAGCATTATCTCAGCCTTTTTTGGATGGTTCCTCCTTTATTTCATCACAGACAACTCTCATTGGTGCCAAGGGGGTAAGGAAGAGTTTTAAATATATGACCGAGCTAGGATACACTGGGAATACATTTTGACTCTGTAAGGCCTGGTACCTGATGAATATTTTCTAATTATTTTATGTGTGCTCAAAAAGAGTTTATGAGCATGAGATTCAGCATCCAGTGAATTTAGATAAAGGGTCTTAAGCCTGTGAATTATGTGAGTGGAATCTAAACCTAAATCTTCACTATTTTTCACCTTTCAGCAATGGAGAGATGGTAAAATCTCCACTTCTGATGGTAAGTTTGTCAGTTTCTCATTGTCATTCTCTTGATTTCAACCACATGTTTTTATATATAGTTGGTAGATCTGTGCAAGTCTACCTACTGTAAGTGCATATACAAAAATAAAAATGTACTGTATGATTCTGTATTAAGATGATAAAAATTATATATTTTTATTATTATATAAATACACAATTTAGCTTTTGTTTTCTTGGGGGTTGAATATTTTGTCCATATGTAGTGACCTCCATCCGTACTAACATTTTTTTCCCCTAAAACTTTATTATAAGCTATACTACTAAAGTAGCTTTCTTCGAGTTAAGCTTTGAATAATGTTAAGTTTTTCCAAGTTTTTGTTAAATGACTTAAAGCTTTAAGTGCATTTGGTCAAGGACGTATAGCTGGATTTATTTTTAATCCAAATTGAAAACACTTTTCTCTGAGCTGAGGAGTTTGGTCCATTTATGTACATATTTTGTGAATATGTTTTATTTTGATTCTGCCATCTGAGTTCATTTCATTTTAGTTTGCTTTTTCTCCATTCTTGCCAAGTTTCTTTAACAATTTTTTATCTCTCTTCTCTTTAAAAATAAATACTTTGAGCAAACTCTCAGAGGTTCTGCTCCTAACCTCCATTACCATGTTGATAAACTTTCTGTTTTCTTCCCTCTGGTTCTGCCCACGGTTATTTATAAGACTGCTGATGAAGGCATTCATTCACTTACTTCCCCTTGGGGCCCCAATGTTTTCTTAGACTTCTTCTTTCTATAGAATAGTTATTGCCAAAGAGTTGTCAGTGTGGGTCTTTGCATTGCCCACTTCTGAGGCTTTGAATCTGAGATTAATTTTCACTGTAGAAAAACACATGTCACATATAATTCACCACCTTATTAACCATTGTTAAGTATACTGTTCATTAGTGTAGAGTACATTTACAGGGCTGTGTGACCACTCCCCAGACCTCTTTTCATCTTACAAAACTGAAACTCTGTCCCTGATAAACAGCA
The DNA here is from genome assembly GCA_004023965.1 of Spilogale gracilis. Classification (NCBI taxonomy): domain Eukaryota; kingdom Metazoa; phylum Chordata; class Mammalia; order Carnivora; family Mephitidae; genus Spilogale; species Spilogale gracilis. The sequence goes on from PITA01031270.1 coordinate 13,859, forward strand.
AGGTCCCCATTCCCCCTCCTGCAGCCCCCTCCCCAGCCCCCAGGAACACTGCTGTCTCTGTGAATCTGAGTGCTGTTGGCGCCTCATGTGAGTGTAATCACATAGCATTTGTCTTTTTGTGACTGTCTTCACTTAGCATAAGGTCTTCAAAGTTTATCCACATCCATCAGGGGCCAGAATTTTCTTTCTTCCTCTTTTCTCCTTTTTGCTATAAATGATCACATTTCTTTCTTTGTTTATTTATTTATTTTTATTCAAGTATAATTAACATATGGTGGAAACAGAGGATGGGGATTAAGAACGCACTGATTGTGATGAGAATTTCCTCCCTTTGGAATGATATTCCATTGTATTATACACCACCTTTTATCAGCTCACTCACCGAGGCCCGGACACTGGCGTTGCTTCGGGGTTTGGGTTATTGTGAAAGCTGCTATAATAAAATCTGGTGTATAGGTCTTTCTTTCAGACACCGCTTTCATGTCATTGTGGGTATGTGCCTCGCAGTGGAATTCCTGGAGCATAATAATTCTATTTTTTATTTCTTTCAGGGTTCATATTGTTTGCATAACCGCGGCCTTAGTTTACATTCCCAGCCACAGATTCTTGCTGTTTTCTATTTGGTAGCAGCCCTCCTGGTGGATGTGCCCTGCTACCTCACTGTGTTTAGTCCCATTTCCATAATGATTATTCAACGAGTATGGATTATTATTGCCCACTTTCTCCTATGATCATTGTCCATTCGCATAGCATTGTTGAAAGAAAACCTATTCAAGTTCTTTGCCCATTTTTAAACCAGGTCATTTGTTTTTCATTTAACTGTCACAGTTTTTATGCAGTAATCCCTAAAAGGTAGATGTATAATTTGCAAATACGTTCTGTCATTCCAAGGGAAAAGGTTTCCTTTTCACCTGGTTGCTTGTGTAGTTGGATGCACTGAAGTTTCTCATTTTGATGGGCTCCGAGGTATGTGTGTCTCTATTGTTGGAAGAACCTAGCGGTCACACTGAAGGAACCATTGTCAGCTCCAGGGCCATAACCTTTGTCCTGATGTTTTCTAAGAGTTTTACCATTTTAGCTCACATTGAAACGTGTCCATACTGCCCGAAGTCATTTATAGATTCAATGCAATCTCTATCAAAATTATAATGGTGGTTTCATAGAGATAAAAATTTTAAAATCCTAAAAATGTGTATGGAACTGCAAAGACCCCGAATAGCCAAAAGTAATCTTGAGGAAGAAGAAGAAAAGCTGGAGGCTTCACACTTCCTGATCAAACTCCACTACAAAGCCGTGGTAACCAAAACGGTATACTAGCATAAAAATAGACACATAGATCAATGGAACAGATTCAAAGGCTCAGAAATAAACCCCTGTTAACTAATATTTGGTAAGGTAGGCAAGAATATTCACCGGGGAAAGGCTAGTCTTTTCAGTAAATGGTCTCTTCAATAAATGATCAGCACATGTAGAAGAATAAAATTAAATTCCTATCTTACTGCCCTCATAAAAATGAACTTGAAAAGGAGTATCAATTTAAACAGGAGACCTGAAACCATAAGTCTCCAAGAAGAAAACATAGAGAAAAGATCCATG
>PITA01031271.1:0-15452 GCA_004023965.1 Spilogale gracilis
GAGACCATGGGGACGGAGACTCAGGGGGATGGGAACTGCAGGGAATGGAAACCGTCTAAGCCGGACCTTAGTGGACATTTGGGCTTCAGGCAGAATGGCCAGTGTCACCCAGACCTGGGGGGAGCTGCATTCCAAGCAGAATGGAAACAAATCCCAGGTCGAGCGTGGGGGAGGGCCACGTTGGGGCTACACTGCCTGTCGGGCCGGGGCCAGGAACGCATCTGGAAGCCGTGACCCCACCCTGCGCTCCAGAGAGGGAGACCCGCCCACCCAACCTCACCGCGCTGGCCCTGCAGCAAGGGCTTCTGTGGGAATCCTAGAGGACCTGGTGCCCCCTCTCCAGAAGGACGACTTCAGCCCTGGGGAGGGGGGCGCTCGCAGGACTGCGTGCAAAAGACAGGACAACACGCACGGAAGGCATCCCAACCCACGGCAAGCAGGCAGCACTTTCCTCCAGAGATGACCGTCCCCCTCAGCTGCCCAGGGGCCGGCGCTCCAGGCCAGCAGCACAGGGGCACGGGCTGGACCGCTGGGACCCCGGGGAAGAGGCAACCAGGCCACGCTGCAGACAGTGCCTTACCCCAGCCAACGGGCCACCGGGAAGCCTTAGAGGGGACACTCGGACCCATCGCCTGGGGCCTGGAGTCCTGGCCTGCAGCCTGCCCAGGGCCTGAGTCTGTCCCGCCTCTACCTGTCCTGGGGGCCTGTGTCCAGGAAGATGATCGGATCCAGGCCCTGCCCCAGGTGGCCAGTGGAGGCCATCCTAGGTCAGGGCCTGGGGCCAGGGCAGGTGACCTCCAGTGGCCCCTTAGTGGCCCCGGCAGTACCCCTTCTTGTCCAAGCTCTGACTCCCCCCCGTGAGGCTAGAGGCCCCCAGCCCACCCCACCCTCACCCACAGGCAACACGGCCACTGGTGCACCACGGTGCCCTCCCCGTGGGCCAGTCTCCCCAGACAGCGCTGGCCACACATCTTGGCCTCCTTCTCTCCAGCTCTTGGGAAGGGGCGAGCAGTGCCCCAAAGGTCAGAGGCCAGGTGGTGGCCATGCCATCCGCCTGTCCTGACAGAGACCTGGACAGAGCTGGCCAGGAGCTGGGGGTGGTGGGGACTCCTTCTTTGACCTCTGGGAGAGCCGGGCCGCTGCTGGTCTGGGGACTGCTGGTCCGGCAGATTTTGCAACTTCCAAGGGCAGCGGGTAAAGATTTCACAGATGGTGGCTGGGGTTCCCTGCTGTGGCCGGGCTGCGGCTCCTGGCTCAGCCTCCAGCCGTGGCAACTCACAGTAGAGCCCCTCCCGGAGGTCGGTCGTCCCCTCTGCCCTGACCCGTCAGCCCCCGGCCAGCACTGGCCTCACACCCCCAGCAGCTTTGGCTCTTGGCAGGAGAGCCTGGAGCTGGGACGTGTGCCGTGCAAGGGGCTTGAGTTGGGAGATGAGGACTGAATGGAGGGCCAGCCTCCGACGCTGACCTCAGCCCCTGTGGGCAGATGATGGGTGGTCATCTGCTCGGCCGGTCCCCCACCCCGACCCTCTGCCCTCCACATCCCAGCGGCCCCTCTCCAGCTCACACAGACCCCCGGAGCAAACAGCTAGGACTGAAGGTGTGTCCGTGGGCTCGGACCGGGACATGGTGTGAGCGCGGGCTGTGGGGTCAGGCAGGACCCGGACTGAGGGTGCAGCTCAGGGCTGGGGGACAACGGAGCGAAGGGACCCTGCTCGTGGAACCCCCTATGGGCAAGGAGACAGGTGCCCCACATAGGCAGTCCAGCTGAGGCTGAAGGTGTGGAGGGACCACCCCGAGGGAAAGAGGCTGAGTGGTGGGGCAGTGGGAGCAGCGGGGGGTGGGGGCTGGGCTGGCCACAGCTGGATGCTCCCCTCCCAGACACGGGGACAGCCCCCAGCCCCGGGGCAAAGCCTGCTGAGAGCTGGGTGGGGGGCTTCCTGGGAGAAGTCCTTGAGACCACGGCACGGAGGGGTGGACGGTCCCTCCTTCTGAGACCCGGGTCGGGGCTGCACCTGAGCGGGAGAAGAGCCGGGGCGTGGCCCACGCTCTGCTCTGACAGCGCCCCGAAGGCCTGCATGGGGAGGGCACAGTCGTTTTGGGGGCTCGGCGCTGGAGCCCTCCTGCCGGCCACAGGTCACCGGCACCACCTGACGCACGACCTTCCTGCCCTTCCCAGGCCTTTTCCGGCCACGAATGCTCACCGGCCTGGCTCTGCCGGGGGCTGCCCTCTGGTAGGGCTCACACCACCCGGGCCGACCCCACCCCTGCGGGACACCACCCAGGGTCCTGGTGGCCTCCCGGAGGGCCTGGCCCAGGCGCCTGATCAGAGACTTGGATGTGAAATCTCCACACCTATTCAGGCCGCTGGTTATTTGTTAAAAGAACTAGATGCCAGAAATAACCTCGAACGCATACGCAACACAGGGAGCCCGCCCGCACCAGCCTGAGTCACCCCACACAGCGTGGGAGCCCGTCACCTCCGCGCCGGGACGAGCGCCGAGGGCCCGAGGGCAAGCAGGGTCCCAGCCTCTGGTCTGCTCCTGCTGCCCCAAGGTCCACCACGGGACCGCAGGGCCAGAGGCCAGAGCCTCTCCCTCCTCGGGGCCCCGGGCCTCGCGTCCGCACACCCAGAGCGCTGGTGAGTGTCAGGCCAGTGAGGTCCCTGGTGGGGAAGGTGGGGTCTGAGCGTCCAGTCAGTGTCCACCTCGAGGTGAGGCCTCTAGGGGACACGGTGTTCACAGGTCCATCCCAGTGGGCCGCGGGACGGAGGGGCCCGCTCCAGGGCACCACGTCTTCCTTCTCTCGGGCATCACCCAGACACGAGCTCCCGGAGGCCCGCTGAGGGGCAGCCGTGGCCCGGGCCAGCCCACAGCAGGACAGGAGGACGCCGGGAGCTCGGGAAGCCACGCTAACAGCTGCCCCCTAAGCCCGCACGCACAGGGGCCACGCAGGGCTGGACAGCCGGCACTTCCTCAACAGGCCTCTCGTCAAAGAAAGCTCTCATTCGGAATCTCCTCACCGACAGCATCCACGGGGTCCGTGTCCGCCGCTCTCCGCGGAGGAGGGGCCCTGCGGGACGCAGACACCGGCCAGCATCGCTCTGCTCCGGCCACGTGACCCACGGCCGCGCTGCCTGGAGGCCCCGAAGGCCCGATCCGCTCCTCGCCGGCCGGGGGTCCTGCGCTCGCCTCCACGGTCGGGGCTGTGATCGGGGCCGAGAGCAGCCGACGACGGCACCGCTGCCCACACCGCGGCCCACAGAAGCTCACGTGGCGCCAAGGCAAGCATCATCAGAAAATCGTTTAATTATGTACAGGCGGTCGGCAGGCCGGTCACACCCGGGAGGAGGGTGCACGCACGGACGCGGGGCGGGCGAGCTGAGCCGAGCAGCGACGCCCCCGAGGCAACGGCCGCCGGACAAAATGAAATGAATCACAAACCGTGACAGGTATGAGGGGAGCGCGATCAATGTTTCCTTTGGGACCAGAAAAGGAAAGGAAAATCAAAGGCTTTGGAATGCTTTTTCTTCTCATGCCAGGGAGCGGCGTCTGCCCCAGCCCGCCGAGGACGGTGGGCGCTGTGGCCGGGGGTGACCACGCTGGCCCCGCCGCGACGGCCGAGGACGGGACCCCGGAGGTCAAGCTCAGCAGCTTCCGGCTCCACGGGCCAGACAGGCAGCCTCGACCGCAGCGGCTCAGAAGAGGGGCCGGGAGCCCTGGCTCTCGAACTCGGCCCACGCGTCGTTCAGCTCCATGAAGATCATCTTGGCATACTGCTCGTAGGGCTGCCCTGCGGCCTAGGGTCCGGAGCGGGGGGAGGCGGCCTCAGACCCGCTGCTGGCACCCCGCGCCTCCCACCGCAGCCGCGTCCCTGCCCAGCACCCACCTTGTCCGGGTGGACCACCAGCACGGCGCGGCGGTAGTGTTTCTTCACCTGCCCGGGGGTCACCAGGTCAGCCATGCCCACGGGCGTCCAGCGGCTCTCGCCATCCCACAGCACGGTGTGCAGCGTGGACAGCAGTGCACGGATGTTCCTCTCCTTGCCCTCCGTCCACTCCAGGACCTGCGGGGCACACAGGTGCTGGAGACGGCAGATCGGGCCACCGGCGGTCCTCCTGACGGCGCCACGCACCATCCACCGCGTGCAGCAAGGCTCTGACCCGGACCCGAAGCCCAGTTCCCGTGCCGACACCACGCCCCGGGCCTGGCCACACGCCGCACGTTACGGGGCAGCCCCACAGACAGGTCCCCGACGTGGGCCCAGCACCGTGTCGTGTCTGCCGGTCGGGAGCCCCGAGCGGCGGCTGGCTGGCCGCAGGGGAAGGCCCATCCTGTCCACAGGAGCGCCGTCCCTCCTCACCTTCAGCTTGAGTGGGTCCGCGTCCCTCGCCCGCTCCTGCCTCCGCATCTCGGCCATGGTCCTCGGCCCCTTCCGGTCAGCCTTGGAAGAGAAGCCCTGGTCGGAGAGCAGGTCCTCAAAGTCGCTCTCCGACACTCTCGGCTTCTGGCCTACGGGAGAACGGAGGCTCAGCCGGCAGACGACGTGCCGGGCGTCCTGCCCGCGGGAACACGCTGGGCGAGAGCCACCCCAGAGGACGAGGCGCTGCCAGGGCACCTCGGAAGAAAGGCTGGTCAGAAACGGGCGGGCAGGCACCGCAGCCCGCAGACAGCAGGACTCGCTCTAGCTGGACGACCCTTTGGGATGGATGGGCAGCCACGCCCGACACCTGCTGGGCCCACGCGGCTGTGCCGTGACAGACACGTGGGCCGGGCCGCAGCATCTCCCTGAAGCCCACAGAGCCCCCGGCCAGGGAACGGACCCGGGCCTCGCGGAACACGCTTTCCCAGGCCGGCCACGGGATGGGGAAACAGAGCGGGACGCTACTCTAAGTACCTCCCAGGAAACTTGAAAAAGCCGCGCACAGGAGACCCAGGACGACTTACCAAAGCCGGGGGTGCGGACCCCCCTCTCCTCTCGGCTGCCGATCACACTCACGTTGGCGGCATAGTTAGGCCGTGGCTGTGCAGCGGCTTTGGGGGCTGGCCTGGCCTGGGGGGGCCGTGGGGTGCCCTGGGCCGGGGACCGACCTGTCTGCTGCCAGGAGCTGCCGCCCGTGGGAGGGGGGACTGTTCTGGGGCCGAAACCCCCAGGAGCAAACCCGGCCGGCGAGCCTGGGGAGACAATTCGCAGCAGGTTGAGTGCCCGAACACATGACGGCTGCCGCGCCCCCACGAAGCTGCTACGGGCGGGCCGCTGCTGTCGCCAGGACCGCGTCCACGGGGGCTGGGGGAGAGCGGGCTGCGCAGGGACAAGGGCCGGCCCCACCGCCCCACTCAGAACGCACGGCTGCTTCTCCAGTTGCGGAGTCTGGCACAGACGCACGGCACCGCGCAACCAGCAGCCGGGCCGCGGGTCCCTCCACCAGGCTGTGCCCGCCAGCGCGTGTACGCGTGCACAGATGCGTGGGAGCGGCAGATCACGACCCCCCCGTGCCCCCTCCCTAGCGCCGTCATCCGAGACTGTTCCAGAGACGGGATCGGAGCAGGCTTTACGGGCACGACCCGCCCCTTTCCTTGCCGTGCAGGACTCTGTGGCACCGACGCAGGCGGCTTGTTCCATCGCTGCCCCCTCGGGGGCCTCAGGGGGCCTCGGGGCTGCTCTAGTTTTGGGCAGGCATGAAGCCGCTATGAACACCGTGTGCAAAATTTTGCCGTCTCTGGAGTAAGCGGTTGCTGCACACTCACTTTTGTAGGAAAGCGCCAAGCCGTCTCACCCCGACCGGCAGCTGGGACACCCCCAGCCCGGCGGCCCCTCCCGTGAGCGAGGCGTCCCCCCAAGGCAGACACGTGGCTCAAGAACGTGCTCTCCGCACCCACAGCGCGGCTTCCCAGCCTCCAGTCATCACGCTCCGTGACCACGACCACACATGGTCTCTCCGCGGTGGTTCCTGGGGGTTCGAAGGCCAGGCGCTGCGTCCAGAGCCCCCTCCGCCGAGCTCTCCCACAGGCGCTCGCGTACACTTCAAGCCAGGGGTGACGCCGAGCTGCCTGGTGTGAGGCGTGAGGTTAGCACAAGGTCACTTTCCTGTCCACAGCGGCTCTGCACCTCTGCCCAAAACCCGCTGGCCGCACGTGTGTGGGTCCATCGCTGGGTCCCCGGTCTGTCGGGCTCCAACACCAGGCGGTGCCGCCCGGGGCGGGGCTGGGGGCCCGTGATGGGGCTGACCCCGTTGGCCGGCCGTGGAACAGCGAAGCGGCCTCATCCCCGGGACAAGCCCTCCTTGGCTGTGGCGCACAACTCTGTGTGAGCACGGTCCCCTCGGCGAGGGTCTCGTCCAGAGCCTGTGTCTGCATTCACGAGGGACGCTGCCCTGTTTTCTTCTTTTGCGCAGACTCTGGTTTTGGTTATCACGGTAACGTGGCTTCCTAACATCGATCAGAAAGCACTCCTTCCGAGCGCCGGGGTGGCTCAGAGGGTTAAGCCTCTGCCTTCAGCTCAGGTCGTGACCTCAGGGTCCTGGGATCGAGGCCCATGTCGGGCTCTCTGCTCGGCAGGAAGCCTGCTTCCTCCTCTCTCTCTGCCTGCCTCTCTGCCTGCTTGTGATCTCTCTCTGTCAAGTAAATAAATAAAATCTTAAACACGCCTTCCTCTTCCTACTTCCTGGATGACCCTGGACAATCAGTATAAATTCTTGAAACGTGGTAAAACTCTCCACCTAGCACGGGAGATTCCCCTTTTGGGAGACTTCCGAGTGTGAATTCGTTTCCCTCCCGGTTACGGGGATATTCCCATGAAAGGCTCGCACTGCCGGGGTCTCCTGGGGACCAGCTCCAAGGACACAACCGAGGTCACTGGCCAGGGCCCGTGCACCCTCGTCCCTGTCCTTGCGTGAGCACCCTTTTCACTGTCCCAGTAGAACTTTGCCTGCGGTTTTACTGGTTTTTGAGCTTTCTTGAGGTTTTCAAAAAACTAGGTTTTGTTGCATCAGCTTCTAAGTCACAGATTTTGGTTCTTCATTACTTCCTTCCGTTTGCTCCGGGTGTATTCTCCCTTCAGGCAGCCGAGAAGGCGGCAGGAAGCCCTGGCCGAGCCAGGCCCACGTTCACGCGGCTCAGTGCGCCCTGCTGTTTCCCAAATAACCCACTTAGTGCACCGTGCGGGAGCACATGACGAGTAATGGTTGTCCCGCCACCTCCAGTGCCCAGTCCCTGTGGTCGGGGGACCTCGAGGGGGCCCACAGGGACCTGGGAGGGGGTGCGGCCCACGCCTCCCTGCCGCCCGCAGGGAGCGCACCCAGTAACCCCGGCACCGTGCCAGCCTCCCGCCGGGGCCCATCACTTGTCCACAGGCAACGTCCACACCCAGAGCCAGGCTCGTCTGTTTCCTGAGGGTGGGCTCCAGCCCAAGGCTGGCTCACCTGGGACCTGAGAGGTCCAGCCCTGCCCCCCCAGCAGGAGGCTCCGGGCAGCCCGCCTCGTGTGAGCGGCCAGAAGGCCACAGGCAAACCCAAACTCCCAGGAGTGTCCTGAGAGATGACGCGGCCTGCACCGCCAGGAACTACTCAAAGAAGGAAAGCCACAGGGCTCACGACGGACGCAGAGGGAGCCCCGCGGCCGCAGGGTGGGGGGGACAAGGAAGTGCAAGGGGCCGGAAGCTTTCCCAGCACCAGGGACCCAACCAAACAGAAGGCTGGCCAGGCGCCAGGACGGGCTGCAGGGAGAGGCCACCTGGCTCCAACGGGAGGAGGGCTCCGCGGCCTGAGGCCTGATGCCCTGAGCAACCAGCGTTCCCAGCCTGGAGTTCGTCCCGCCAGCTGACTGCCTGGGGTCAGGAACCTGCTCAGAGACCCACGGTCTCCATACTCAACGCCCACATGCGTCTGCAGGTACCGGAGGGGCCCCGAGGACATGTCCCCAGGAGGACAAGGCCCAGGGCAGCATGCACAGGCTCTGGGGAGCGGGTGGGGGGAACCCCCTCGTCCATCCCTCCACGGCTCCGAGTGCCAGCTCCCCACACGGCCTGCATACGCCTCAGGCCTCCGGCTGTTAGCGTGCCTCACCAACCCCTGTGAGGGGAGCAGGGCCACAGCGACTGCGGCTCCTGCCACGGGCCACGGCTCTGCGCCCCACACGTCACCTTGGAGGCCAGAACTGAGGTCGCCGAGGTCTGCAAATGGGTCCAGGCTCTGCGACTTGGTCCAGCTGGCCGGGGGGCCAGTGGCAGCAGGCTGGCCTCCTGGAGAGAAGAAGGGACCTAGAGAAGGGCAGAGAGCATGAGAAGGTGCCCCCCCGGGACGCTCCGGGGGCTGCACTGGGCTGTGCGCGCCCACACCAGCCCCGACACGGCCGGGCACACAGCCAGAGCCGCTTCCTTACAGAAGCTGGCCTGCCGATTCCCGGGACTCCGATCCTGGGGTCCCACTTTCCAGAACCCACGTCAGGGGTGAGTGTGCTCTATGACGTTCCTCACGAGGGCGTAAGCTGCCGGCAGTCTGAATGTGAGACGGGGGTCTGAACGCGTCACCACTGTGCGCCCGTGATGGAGCGTTACACGGTTGTTACAAGTGATAACTATTCCTATATAAAGAGTTCTCACAAATAAAAGAAGTTGAATTTCAGAGATGCCTGGTGGTTTAGTTGGTTGAGAGTCTGACTCCTGGTTCTGGCTCACGTCATGATCTCAACGTCGTGAGATCAAGCCCCAAGTAAGGATTCTCTCTCTCCCTCTGCACCTTCGGCTCACGCGCTTTCTACCTCTCTCTAAGTAAATAACATCTTAAAAAGCTGAATTCTTTCTGTAAATAAATACAAATAACTGAAAACATGCAATTAAATAACAGCTGACTTCCTTCCTGATGAAAAAAGTGCAAACCAAAAGAGGGCATCTCCGAAGTCACCGACCAGCGCTGGGGAGAGGCTCGTGCTGGGGGCTGCGCCAGGGCACACGCAGGGCAAACGCAGGCCACGCGCCTGCCCCAGCAGTTCACTACTGGAGCGTTCCCCAGAGGACTGGGCGCACCCCCCCCAGGGGCCTCCAGGCGGCGGAGGACTCAGGACACGGGACAACATGGTGCTACGGGGACCCCTTGCATCACCTCCCGCCAGGCCTCCTGGCCCACACACTCCTCTGGGAGGGGGTCCCACCCGAGAACCGGCCTCCGTGGCGCTGGGCTCATACCTTCTGCACCGGGCGCGGGGGCCGACGCCTCGGCCCAGGCCTCCCACCCTCCCAGCAGATCCGGGTGGCTGCTTGAGGCCGTCATCTTGCCGGGCTCCGGCGGTAGGTCCCCTGGTAAGACAGCAGCACTATCTGGGGTAGCCCCTGGTGGGAGCAGGCAGCACAAGCCCCTCTGTGGGAGGCTGGGAGGGCACCCTGCCCCCCCATGTGTGAGGAGGGCTGGGCGCACGCACCCCCAGGGCCCCCAGACAGCTGCGCTGGGCTTGGCCCACACCGACCCGCTTCCTTCTTTCTCGGGGTCCAAGGACGCGTCACGTGGTCCCTGAACTAACCGAGTGGACACGAGGGTCAGCAAGCGGGGCTGCTGTTCATCCGGCAGTAACAAGTGTCTACGCATCTTCACAGACCCCCCCATGGCCAGCCACACGGACTCAGGGCTGCATGCTGGTGCCCCCAGAAACTGCCTTCTACCCTCTTCTGAAACCCTGCAGAGTGCACGGGGCAGGGGCGGCTGTGGGCTGTGTCACCTTGCCAGGGGAGGGGGAAGCCACAGCAGGCGACCGTGCCGCCAGGCCCTGCCTGTAGTGCTTACCCAGATGCAGGAAGTCGGTGCCGCAGGCTGGGGGTGGGGCGCTGTGGGTGGATGGGAAGGACACGGGGACACTGGCAGGAGACTCTGAACTAAGAAGTTCACCGAAGAGGTCAGGCCTGGAGCAGGACTGGCTGTCTGGACCAGATGGCAGCAGGAGAGGGTCAAACGGGTCGGCTGCGGAAGGACACCAGAAAATGGGCGGAGGGGAGGCTCTGTGTAGGCGCCTTTGGCCCCAAGCACCAGCCTCGAGGCCGAGCGAGTCCCAGCCAGCGCCACGGTCCCTTAGACCCATGCTGAGGCTGCAGCACCCACTCCAAGAAGGTGCTGGGTGCCAGGAGGCCCTCGCCCTCGACTCTCCCGGGAGAGGCAGCCCGTGGGAAGGCAGGGCTTGCATCTCCTGGAGTGGGAGGGCCGGAGAGGCCCGAGGAGTCCGACTCCTCCAGCACGTGGCTGAGGGGCCAGGCGCTGACCCCAGCCCTGCGCTCTCGGGAGCCCCGCCCAGGCCACGTTGACAGCAAAGGCCACACGACCCCGGGGCAGAGTAACGTACCAGCTGCAGCCGGCCCTTCGCCGGGCGGGCTCTGTGCGCTCAAGGAAGGGGCTGCGCTTGCGAAGAGCAGGGGGGCCTCTCCACCCAGCAGATCGCCTGGGGCGACCTCCGGAGCCGTGTCAGGGGCCCCCAGGAGGCGGCTGAGCAGGTCGGCAGTGCTGGAGGCTGCCCCGCAGGCCTGCACAGGGGCTGTGAGCCCCGCCTCGGAGTTCAGCCCCAAGAGGTCGACACCATCCTCCCGCGGCGTGGGCTCCGGCGGCGTGGGCTCCGGCGGCGTGGCGGTGTCAAGGATCAGCTCCTGCTCCCGCACCCGTGCTGCTGGGCCTGGCGTGTCCTCGTCGGCCGCGTCCCTGCTCTCGGCCGACAGCGTGGCTGCTTCCTCGTCCGAAGGCTCGCTCCCACCCGCGTCCGCGGCCGCTGCACCGTCACTGGCGAGGCCACCTTCGGGGCCCGTCTCTGTGTCTTTCTCCTCTGGAAAGAGAAGCCCGGCGGACAGGATGGCAGGGCGAGGCCTTGCCGGGACCGCGGAGCGCAGCGTCTGGGAACAGCTGAGCCGGAGAGGGGAGAACACGGCAGGCTGGACCCGAGGGGCCCGGGGCCCCACACCCACCGTGCCAGTCCAGCGTGTGCAGGAAGTGGCTGGCGTCCGTGCTGCTGCCCTGCGGTGAGTCCGACCCTGCCGGCTCGGCGTCCGGAGAGCCCGTGTCTGCGTCGTACTGGGCACTGGAGCCGGGCTGCCTGGGGAGCTCTGGCTTCCCTGCCGGGAGCAAGCACGTCAGGAACCCGGCCCGGAACGCCGTCCCGCCTGCAGCGGGCAGCCCCGTGGCTTCAGGGCCAAGACCCCGGCTGCCAAGTGTCGTGGGGAGTGCCCAGTCCACACGGTCAGACGCCTGATTCTGAAGCCCTGGGGAGCCTACAGTGACCACCCAAGAGGGTCCAGTCGTGAGCAGTTCCCGGGGCCGGCTCAGACGCGGCCCCACACCGCTCCTGCACACACAGACGCATCCCGGGGAGGACAAGGGAAGACACGCAAACCGAGAACGCGAAGACCACTGTGTCGTCATCAGCGAGCTCACGAGCCCTGCCCACCGACGAACCGCGTGCACTTCTCTCTCCTAAACGCTCACAAGAGCGCCAAGGGGGGAAGGGGCTGGCTGCCTCGCTGTGCCCTGAGCTCTTCCAGGGACGTTGGAAACAGCAACTCCAGCTTGGCCCGGCGGGCCCACGATGACCCCCGCCGGCGGCCACCCGGGGTCCTGGGGGTCTGCGAACAGCTGTGGCAGTGTGAAGCCTCCCTATGCCCGTGCACAGCTGGACACGGGGCGGGGACGAGCCAGGCCCCCGGGAGTCACCACTGACCACGTGCGTGGACAACAGGAGCTCACCGAATTTAGACAGGATGTCTTGCTGCTCCTCCCGGCTGGAAAACAGGATTTTGGGGTTGAGCCCCCTCATGCTGGTGCTCTCCCAGGGTGGGGCCTCCCGGCTGGGCCTGTCTCTGGGCTCCACCTCCACCTCCAGGTTCACTTGGAATAAATCTGGGTATTTCTCCTGAATGTCACAGGCATCCAGGTCATACCTGCAGGCGGGAGCCAGACGCCAGTGAGGAAGGACTTTCACAGTCAGTCACCCCAAGTTAACCAGGAAGTGAGCCCAAGACGGCAGGCGCACCGGCAGGGACACGGCCCCTCGGCCATGGGAGCGCTGGCGGCCCCCACCCCTACGTCCCGGGACCCAGATCAGGCACCCAGGGATCTTAAACGCTTGTCTCCATCAAACAGCGCTGTCCGCCCTGGCAGAAATCCCCAACTCTGCACAGGTGCCCATAAAACCAAGGCCTCTGGGGAGCCCTGCGGAAGCGGGGAGGGCGGGGGCCACGGCAGCCAGGGCCACGGCCGGTGGGAGAGGAGAGAGACGAGGAACGCCAAGACCAGGTGTGTGGGTGTCAGCTGGGGGGCTGGCAGTGTGGGCTGTGGCCGCCAGGTCAGCGAACTCGAATTCTGGGGCTCTAACCCTCTGTAGGGACTCCCGCATCTCCTACCGTGTCCCCTCAAACCATCTCTGATAACATGCTCCCAGAGCCCGCTGCTAATAAGCCCTGCTCCTCGCTGGACAGCAGGCTCCCTTCATGCTCCCTGAGGTCATCCAGCATCTCTGCCGTTCCTTGCTGTTTCAAAAGGGGCAGCAAGTCCCTGAGTGACCCAAGCTGTGCAGGGAGGGGCCCCTGGCCCCCCGTGCCATCCGCGAGGCACCCACAGCCCAAAACAGAACACTGGGCAGTGGGGCCGCAGACATGGGGCAGACTGGGCGGTCCGTCTGGGCAGAAGAGCCCGGCAGACTTTGAGTCTTACTTCCATGGGCTCAATGAAATAAAATCAGTGAGCATTCGTGCCCCTAACACAGAAGTCCACTGCTTTCAATCCTTCCCACTCCCCCAACACAAAACCACCTTTGCGCAAGGCGGGGAAAGCCGGCAGGCCGCGGCGTGGGGAACAGCCGAAGCCAAGCTCCTCAGGCCTCCGTGTACTTTCTGCCCGCAGGCTGAGCGGCCCGGCAAGGAGACAACGCGGGGCACCGTGCACCAGGCAGGGGCGGCTCCGGTGGGCACCGCGGTGGTAAGCCCCGAGGCAGAGTGTCCGTCAAGGGGGAGCCCAGCAGCCAGCCGGGACCGGGGCAGACCCAGACCCCCATTCACAAGGAAGGAGCAAGGCAGGGGTCCACACAAAGGAGCACATGACCTCTGCAGGCTCAGCTCTGGGGGCCACAGGGCCCTGGGGGCAGCTCGGGGCACCACGCTGGCGGCCACCCATCCCCACCTCCCTGCCCTGGCTCGGCCCCGAAGACGGCCCTGGGGCTCGGCCTGCCCGGCTCACCCAGCAGGCGAGTGAGGGAACAATGAGGGTCTGTGAGCAGGGCCACGGCCCCCACGACCCCGCCCTGCACCTCAGGAGGCGTCAGGCCCAGGCCCCACTAGATGATGCCAGGGGCCAACATGCTTGCCTCGGAAACAACAATGCTGCCTTGCGTCAGAATTTAATCCTGCCCACTAAACACACCGGGGGCCCTCCGTCCGTGACGGGGAACTCCCTGAGAACGGACCCACTAACACCGGCCCAAGTTCCCTTCTCACGCTGTCCTGTTTCAACCGCCGGTCCGCAAAATGGACCGTGCCCACAGGAGACACATGCTTTCCTTCATCAGTCAGGTAGCGCAACAACTTTCTGATTTAATCAAGCAATCCACTTGTGGGAGCACGGCACACACGGCAAGGCACAGCCTAAGAGCACAGCTCAGTCAAGTCCTGTGCCTGCGTACGGGGCGTTTCGGGGGAAAATGCCCTTCCCAGCCCCCACGTTAGGTCCCTATGTCCTCCGGCACCCAGAGGGCCAGAGCTGAGCTCTCCCAGGACTGCAGGGCTGGGTCCTAACACTCCCTCTATTTACTGGGCGGAGAGGGGCCCAGGCTCTGGAGATCGCGGGCCCTGGGCGGCTGCAGGCCGTGGTTTCCAGCTCCTCCACTAGCTCTCCTCCACCCCTGGAACACCTCTGCTTGGGTGGCAGCTGTGCACGCATGTGAGAGGGCGGGGAAACACCAGCTGGAATGACAATACCCCCTGGGGCGCCTGCATGGCGCAATGGGTTCGACGTCCCACTCTGGGTTTTGGCTTGGGTCGTGAGATCGAGCCCCACACCGGGCTTGCGCTGGGCGGGGAGTCTGCCTGGGATGCTCCCTCCCGCTCGCACGTGCTCTCTCTGCCTCAAATGTCCGCTCTGCAGACCTGTCCCGCCACCTGAGCCCCTCCGCCTCCAATCTAAGGTGTGCATACCCACGACTGGGACCAGGTGTGTGCGCGTGTGTGTGAGGCCCTCACGCGGGGCTCTAACGAGGCAGGAACGCAGGAACACAGGAAACCAACGGGCCCTGGTAGGTCGGGGATCATCCCCGACTCTGCGTCCTTCGGCTTTCATCTCTGACCCCAGATGGTGAACTTCTGTCGATCACCTCTGGCCTCAGGCCCAGCAGTGTGCACGTCCTGGGTACTTTATGTGTGAGCACGACCAACACCCGTCCAGCCGCTCCCTGAGCACCCGCGCGCCAGTGGCTGACCCTAACGAGCTGCGCCGGGCCAGTGCCCCGGTCACCGAGGCGGGGAAAGCAGCAGGGCGGAGGTGAGCGGGGCAGTCCAGCAGCCTGACGTCGCCCGGCCAGCGGCCAGCGCACCGGGCCCCCGTGGCCTCTCCCGCGAGTGACCCGCACGTACTTGGCAAACCTCACAGCCGTGGCGTTCCGAGGCACAAAGCCCGTGTGGAACTGGACCTGGAACATCTTCATGGACGCCACCTGCAGGGAGAGCGCACACGGGAGACCCTCGGGCTGCGGAGGGGCAGCGCGCTCCCACGCAGCCGGTCGGGCTCGGAGCTAGGGCGCCCCAAAGCCGAGACTCCGCGGACGCGCCCCGTACCTTGGCCTGCAGCCTTCCTCCCAGCGTGGACCTGGCGTGGTAGATGACGACAAGCACGTCCCCTCGCACGGTTATGCCCAGCGGGATGACTGCTTTGCCGTCCTCGATTCTGAAATCCCTGACGAGCGGAACGATGGGCGAGGGTCACGTCAGGCGCACACAGCCTTCCCGGCGGCACAGCTCCCCCGGCCCCCAACCTGGGACCCGCACGGCCTCGTCTCGCTTGTCCTCCCACAAAATCCGCGCGGGCTCTTGCTCCGGGAGCCCCTCCTCAGAAGCCACCCCTCAGCACAGCGCTCGCGGGGAGCGCCTCCCGCGGTCGGGCCGGGACGGCTCGCGAGCCCGGGCAGCGGCAGGGTGTGCCGGCCAAGGGCAGGAGGCCCCGGGCGCCGAGCTCACCTCATCTTGTCGTACTCCTGAGACGTGGTGGTCACGCGCTCGTCCCCCACGTAGACCTCGCAGAAGGGCCGGCAGCCATTCCTCTGCTTGCTGAACAGCGGCACGGGCGTCATGACCACGGCCTTCACCAGGATCGGCTTGCTGTGGGGCGTGATGGGCTCCTCTGCCACCATGTCACACATGTACTCAATGTACCTGCAGGGGCCAGAGGCACGCACGTCAGCCGCCGCCATATCCCCGGGTTACACCCGCACCCGCTTTCCACAGACGCG